>VNJY01004786.1:0-27156 GCA_008042715.1 Drosophila bocki | reverse complement strand
TAAAAACTTTTGGGCAAAAATAATAATTGGTATAAACTGTTATATTTCATTTTATGCATTTATACCTATTTGTTGCCGACAACAACAGCTTGATGGCAACAACAACCTTTTTACAACAACATCCCTACAGCAGCCCATCCAAATTTCCGAACATATCCATGCAAATTGCCCGTTTCCCAAATTGGGGTAACAGGCGAACAGAAATCAGCAGCAAGCAGCTGAAAACTGGTATAAACTGTTATAAAAAGTCCAAGTTTCAAACCATTTAGGAGCCGGCGCAAGTTAGCGGAGACTCAAACCTTTTGAATCCAAATTTAGGTGTTATTTTACAACTGCACCTGGGCACACTGAAACTGATCGTCGTTAAATTCAAATTTGACAGTTAAATTCAAATTCAAATTTGGCAGTTAAAATATTAAAAAAAAATTTTTTTTAATTTAAAAATAGCTAGATGAGCATCACTGGCAGCTAGTGAGATGCAATTTTCTACCAATAATGCAAAAAATAGCTAGATGAGCATCACTTATGTACATGAGCATCACTGATGCACATGAGCATCACTGCCATTAAGCCCGACTTTATTGCCCCCCAATATTGAAATATAGCCAGATGAGCATCACTTATGCAGATGAGCATCACTCATGCAAGTGAGCACAAATTTCCATCCAATTTGGCCGTTGCCCAAACTGCGGTAACAGGCGAACAGAAACCAGCAGCAAGCAACTGAAAACTGGTATAAACTGTTCTAAAAACTTTTGGGCAAAAATAATAATTGGTATAAACTGTTATATTTCATTTTATGCATTTATACCTATTTGTTGCCGACAACAACAGCTTGATGGCAACAACAACCTTTTTACAACAACATCCCTACAGCAGCCCATCCAAATTTCCAAACATTTCCATGCAATTTGGCCGTTTCTCAAATTGGGGTAACAGGCGAACAGGAACCAGCAGCAAGCAACTGAAAACTGGTATAAACTGTTATAAAAAGTCCAAGTTTCGAACCATTTAGGAGCCGGCGCAAGTTAGCGGAGGCTCAAACCTTTTGAATCCAAATTTATATGATATTTTACAACTGCACCTGGTCACACTGAAACTGATCGTCGTTAAATTCAAATTTGACAGTTAAATTCAAAATCAAATTTGGCAGTTACAACATCTAAAAAAATTTAACAAATTCTAAAAAAAAATTCTAAAAAATATAAAAAATCTGAAAAAAAAATTAAAAATTCAGACAAAATTTTAAGAGTTCAGAAAAGTTTTAAATATTTAGAAAAAAAATGTTTAATTTAGAAAAATTGTAAAACATCCGAAAAAAATGTTTAAACTTCAGAAAAAAAATTTAAAAATTTAAATTTAGCTTTCAAAATAATTAGATTTTTCCCCAAACGATCCCAAATAAATGCCGCCTTCACCAAACACATTGCACATTGAATTCACCATCTTTTATTGATTCATATTTGTGTGTTCCATAATTTACATTTACATATTTAAATTGTATGTATAAATATTTTAATTATTTACGCCTTCCGCAGGCTTTCATATAGCCCGGAGCCAAGATCCGATCACCGTCCTCTACTGCCATCCGGTTGAGATCTGTCCAGCCATCTGCTCGCTCCTCCAGCTTCATCTCTGACAATCCTAAAATTATATAAAATTACTTTATAGGGTGGGAAAGGTCTTCATCACTGCGTTGCAAACTTCTGACTGAAATTATAATACCCTGCAAGGGTATAAAAATATGGATAAATATTTATTGAAGAATTCGAATACTTCCGGTTTTCTCCCGAAGCTAGTTTCCTTTTTTGATCATATTTAGAAAAACTAATATTAAAGAATATAAATTATATTTTATATACATTTTTTTTTCTTTTGCTGTACAATTTGTTGATGTTTTTATTTTATATACATATCTATTTTAACCGTCTATAATAGAGTGTATGGGGGTGTAAAGTTTAAAACAAGGATTTAGATTTTATGAAAATCGGGCGACTAGATTATATAGCGGTAATATGATCGATAGGGGAAAAAATAAATATTTCTTGATGTATTGTAAAACTGTGACCTACAACATACCAAAAAGTAATCACTTCGGGTAAAGATATTAAGAAAATTGTATCGATTGCATTTTCAAACTATGCGGCGCCGTTGCTAGGGAAAATGAAAACCAAAACAAAGGCCTGAACTGAATCATCTGTTTGTTTTCACACTGCCACTGCAAAGTATACCGTAAGATTGAGATCCAGCCATGGCCGCCAGTGCTCCCAACTGGCTTCATGTGGACACCGAGGACGAGGTTCGCCCGCAGCTCACAACGCTTTCCAGCTGCATGACCTTGAGCGACGTGCAGTGCGATGGCTATGTCCGGCTTCTGGCCGCGGACATTTCATTGGATGACGCCGCCGAGGAGCCCAGTGCCACGCTGAAGGTGTTCCGAGGTCTAAAGCTCAAGCAGGAGCAGCCACTGCCGGGGATTCCCACGGCCATTGAGAGCCTCTACATCGACGAGTCGGAGCCAAAGACGCCGGGTAAAATGTCTCCCTCCCTTAAATTATTCAAAACGAACCCCTATTTGAAACCCTTATTCACGTCTAGTAATTGCCGTCGCCATTGCCGAGTCCGTTCTCTTTTACCGCCACCTGAAACCTTATTTCAAGTACACGATTCCCGCCCAGGACTCCGAGGACCTAGAGCTCGAGGTGTGGCGCAAGTTGCCGGTGATGAAGCAGGACGCCCACCCAGCTCTGCTTGAATCCCTCCGGAACATTGACCACGCCAAGCTCTCGCGGAAATCGCAGCGCCTGCTCCAGCTGAGCGAGGAGGAGCGAGAGGCCTTCATTACGACGCACAGAGATTCACCGGTGGGGCGCGGCGGCAGCATCGTGGCCATGTGCTGCCTCAAGCGCATCTCCAGCGATGCTAGTCCGCCATCTCATTTGGTTTTGGCCACCGACAGTGGCAGTGTCCTTATCCTGGAACCGCAAGGCTTTAATTTGGTGTTCGAGGGCAAGACCTGTGCGGATGAAACTGCTGTGCCGAGCCTGATTTCCGTTCAGGGAACCTATGAAACGGATTTTTGCATCGTGGTTGCCACGCGGAATGGCGGTGTCTACCTGCTGCGGAAGACCCAATCCGAGGGCCAGGAGATCTTCAAGCTGGGAACGCCGCTAACAGGGCTGTTGCTCCTGCCCATTGACCAGACAATCATCGCCTCCACAATGGACAATCGCTATCTGTGCTACTCAAAGCGGGGCAAGCTGCTGTACCAGGTGCCGTTGCAGGAACTGCCCGTCTGCATACTGCCCCTGCCCATGACCCATCTGGGACTAACCCTTGTGGCCATTGCCCTGAAAGGAGGCGTGGTTAAATTTTATCTGCAGCGCTATCTGGTTGATGAGTTTGCTCTAAGAGAGACAGTGGACGCCATGTTGTACGGCCGGATGGGCATGGAGGATCACGTGCTTACCCTTGTTACACAATCAGGAGACATTGTGGTCAAGATACTACGGCGGGTTTCTCGGTTTGATCCCAAACCTGGAGATCTAGGCAATAAGCGATCAGGCAGTGATCACAGCTCGATCGTGGATGCCTCCATTCTGGACAAACCTAAGAAGAGCTCTATTTTTGTAGAGCAGGCGGCGCGGGAGAAGCAGCAGGCCAAAGGTGAGAGGGAATACATTTTTAAAAATTTAATATTTCTTGTCTTGCCTTTATAAATCGATCTTTACTCATAGCCACCGTATTTTTCCATTATTTTAAAGATTACAAATAGAATTGATAACGGTACCCTTGAATTTATAATTTAGATTAAGAAATGATTCAGTTTCCTGAAAATCCCTTAGTTCTTAGTTTTCCACCTAAAAAATATGACACAATTTAATCAGTATCTCAATCACTCAGCCACTTATGGCAGCTTTCAGGTGGAACTGTGGCGCCTGCGTCACACGGCAGCTCGGGCCACTATTGATGCCATCAACTCCTCGGAAAGCACGATATCCGGCGACCTGACCCATGCCCCCGTAAAGCTATCCGCCGAGGTCTGCGGCAGCGGACCCGCCTTTCGGCTCTACCTCACCGTCCAAAACCTTTCCACCTTCAAGATGGCCTCGAATCTCGTGGTGCTGCTCCATGCCGACAGACGCCACTACACCGTACCGCAGACCCTGGCCCGGCTGCCCAGTGTCCTGCCAGGAGTCCCCCTGCGTGTGGATTTTGAGGTGGTGGCGGTGCTGGATCCAATGGACAAGCTGCCGCCGGCCAGCCTCAACCCGGACAACTCCCAGATTCGGGTGATGCTGATGAAGGCAGGCCAGGCCAAGCCGCTCATCGCAGCCGCCGTTTCGATGCCCCAATCCGAGGCAGCCTTCTAAGAGCGGGTTAAGTAATCGGAGTCTCTGGTTTCTCAGGGTAAGATTTCGAGTTTATTTGACAGATGAAGGAGATTAATCCTGGGACTAGGCTTTAGGCGTACTTGGGAGCGTACTTCTCGTACACCTTGATGTAGGCCTCCTTGGCGGCCTCCTTGGACAGGCCCTTGTTGGAGTTCCAGGCCTCATACATGGCCTTCTTCTTGAGATCCAGGACGCCGGGCTTGTCGATGTTCACATCGCCAACGGTGGCCTGCTTGAAGAGACCGTAGAACTCCAGGAACTCGGTGTCGCTGGGCTTCTTGGAGAAGTTCTTGGCGAGTTCGGCGGCTTCCTCAAAACTGACCATCTTGCTGGATATACGAGTGATACTAAGTGATATCTCCCCGGCAACATGCTGCTTTTATAGTCCCCCATTCTGAGGAGTTACGAAATTTAATTAATTTGAATAATGGCAGGTGCATTGCCCAATTGTATATCTACATTTTGGAGACGGGGATGCCTTTGAAAAAGTTTAATTAATATTTTTTTGGGGGGCAGATACTACTATCGGTCCGCAGCAGTATTCTTAGCAGCAGATCGGGCGACTTCACCATGATAACACCTCCAATAGATAGGCCCTGACTCACGTGAATTATGTGTAAGAGCCGAGTCGATGACTGACCATTAATTAAGTTATTGGCCTGTTGGCTATCCAGATTTTTGGCCACGCTGCCCCAACTCATCAGTTTCGGGGCTCGACCTTATCAGCCGGGCCGATAGTGGCAACATGGGGCCATGTGCATATATCTTGGCAAGTGCAAGAGTGCCGATAAGCTTCTGACTAATTATATACACTTTAGTGGCCCCAAACCAACTCTCACTTTCAGTGATTACTCCGCTATATACTCAGGCGATAAGCCCATGACTAGGAACTACAATTGCAGTGGGGAAAGCGAGCATTGATTAGATTAGCAAAGACCGTGAGCCATGTTTGCCAATATATAAACGGCAACCGTGGCGCGATCCGCACAGATTGTTTTTGTTTGCCAAAACCAACTAACAAGCTACCAACATGCCCACCGTGAGTTTTACACATCCCTTGCCTCTGTAAAATTTTTATACAATTTTTGTTTGTCAACTACAGTTTGAGGAGATCGTCGAGAAGGCCAAGAACTTCAAGAACCTGCCCAGCAAGGAGGAGTTCCTCGAGTTCTACGGCTACTACAAGCAGGCCACCGTTGGTGACTGCAACATCGAGGAGCCCGAGGATGAGGAGAAGAAGGCGCGCTACAATGCCTGGAAGAGCAAGGCCGGTCTCACCGCCGACGATGCCAAGGCCTACTACATCGAGGTCTACAAGAAGTACGCTCCCCAGTACGAATAGAACCCTTAACCCTAGACCCTTTGCTGTGACCCCCCTAAAGCTTACTGTCCTTAGCTGATGCATGAGGAATGTGGTTGACACTCGATGTATTTATTGTAGTTTTATAATAAACCAAACACCTATGCATTTAACGTGAAGAACACGCATTTGTCACTACCAAACTTTCCGCTCCAGCTGCCGAATGCGATCGATCATATGACCCACTCCATAGTATCTAAATCTGATTAGGCCCTATCGGACCACTGTGAGTGCCTGTGCCGATATGTTCTATAAAATGGGAAGTACAAAATATAAAAATAACATGTTTAATTAATTTTCCTTATGGCCTCAAACCGATATTTATGTGCCTTATCCGTAAAGGTTTAAAATTTCAAAGGGAATCATTCATACGCAGAGTTGACAAGAGCTTCAGTTGACCAACAAACGAGTTATGTACACGTATCTCAATTTATTTGAAATAAAATAAAGAAAACAGTTTTTTAAATGTAAAAAATTGACAAACATTTTGATTTAAAAATAATGTTTAATTTAGTATGCAGATTTATAAAATTTATGAATGCTAACACATTTCCATTTGATATATTCGATTTTTCGGCCTAATAATTCTTTAGACTTTGATTTATTACAAAAATATTATCATACACTAATATAAATAAGATTCGATTTAAGAAATGCAATTATTTCAGGAATTCTTGAGGGCATACGATGGCAAAAGTCTGTGATTGGGAAAAGCTATATATATTTCGATTCCGCTATAAATCATATTAATTCTTTATCAGAATTAACAGCTGAGTCAATTTAGCCATTTCTGCAAGAAAAATAAAAATTGACATTTTTCACAATTTTATAAGGGGTTTCATCGTTAAAAATGATCAAAAACGAATTTTAAAATATCTTAAGTTAAGTAAGGTATTCAATACAAGAAAGCTTTTCAAATTAAAATTAAAGCTTTTTCGGCTTAGCTATGATAGATTTTCCAAAATTGAAGAATAATTTTTATTTTTTAATACTAATATACCACTTGTTAAATATATCTACATATGTATGTAGATGCAACTATATTTTGCAATTATCAGGGATTTCATAAGCACTTGATAATCTTTTACCTATATTTGACGAATTACTAAGACTTTGTTCACTTGGCTATGATTCATCGAGTTTAATACAAATAATCAACTAAGAATTTCCGTTGGCCAAAAAATCCATGAGTAAGGATATATAAAAATTAAAAAAAAAATTTATGAAATAAACATTGTTAATGTCCGGATAAGTTTATATTATACAATTTATAATATAAATAGTTGGACATCTTTTTGAATTTTGCTTAGCTCATTCACGTTTTTAATTAATTTTAATATTTCATTTATGGTAATAATTTAATAGTGCTTAAGCATTTATGGTTATAATTTAATAATGCTTAAGAATGGGTTTTTAACATACAAAATATATATTCTTATTATCTTCATACATACACGGATTTTCTACTTATTACACATACATTTATTGATTTCACAAAAAAGCGAGGTATAATTTTAGGATCCACATACAGTGAGGTTCTACTTCTAGCCAATTTTCAATGTGGTATAATATATAAAAAATTGTTTATATATGTATATGTCCATTGTTTTAATATTTTAATTTCTTTTTAAAACGATCTACATTATTTTTTAAATCTTTATTTTCGTGACACCTTTACTGCCCTACGTTGAAATCACATATAGTTTTTAAATTATATTTAATATTCAAAAACTAAAGTTATAAAACATGTACCTTACTCTATATTTATAGAATTTTTTATGAGCCCTTAAATGACTGCTCCAATAATAATAATTGTGACACTTTTGGCAAGCTATTGATATTTACAATATAATGGAAAGAATTATTAGTATAAAGTATATATGTAGATTAATGTGAGAACTTGGCACAGTTTGAATAATGAATAGGTGTCCGTCCTAATCTAATATTAACAAAAATCACAAAGCAAATTACGTATGATCTAATTTTCCCTTAACTAAACAATTAACTGGTGATGCTGACCAAGAAGCCACGTATAAAAGTTCGCTAATAGATTTATGGCATTTTACAATCTCTTAGATTAGCTGAATCGGCGTACTGTGAGCCCAGCACTTCGTCATTATTTATGGCGTTAGGGTTGTTAAAGTTCTCAAGTCCAGAGACGAATTCGCAGGTGAATCAATCTACAGTGCGCCCTTGGAGCCTAGAGCATGGTCAGCGGGCTCGTTGGTGCTATAAACGATAAGTGTATCCGGGGCTATCTCTAATATCGCTACCTTTGACAATGTCGCTCGCTTGTAGTTGGGCAGCGAAATTAGCGAAATAAAGATATCGATATCTGCAAATAATCAGCAGAATGGGAATATTTCACTAGGCCCATAAAACCCGCAGAGAAATTCAAAGGTCTCAAAGCTATATAAGCTCGGTCGAAAGGTGGTAGAGTATTCAATTGCCTTTGCCTTTTCCAGTGGTAAGCTCGTAATCGGAGTCCTTGAAGTTGGGCTACCATTTAATCGTCAATTATTTCCTTCTTATCTGCAGCATTACCAACAAGAATCCAGATCAAACAACATGGTGTCCGTAAGTATTGAACCTTTAGGATAGCGGCTAAAGTTACATCAATTTAGCTTAAAAGTTACATAAAATTCGACAGGAAAATAATGATTTAAAGGTTTTGTTGATAAACGAAAATAAAATCTTTTAAAGTTTAAGAGAAATATTTTTCATGTCGTTTATATACCTCCTTTAATAATCTCTAATTTCCTGTTTCTCCCAACAGTTCGAAGAAGCTACTGAACTCGCCAAGAAGTTCTCCAAGAAGCCCACCGATGCCGAGTTCCTGGAGTTCTACGGTCTCTTCAAGCAGGCCACCGTTGGCGATGTGAACATCGAGAAGCCCGGCGCTCTGGATCTGAAGGGCAAGGCCAAGTTCGAGGCCTGGAACTCCAACAAGGGCCTGTCCAAGGAGGCCGCAAAGGAGGCTTACATCAAGGTGTACGAGAAGTACGCCCCCAAGTACGCCTAAACCGGTTACCCTCCTCCGGAAGTCGACCCCCAATGTACTCGCCACTACTTGTGGAGCAATAAAGATTAACCCAGATATGAACACATACATAGTAGTAATCATCAGGTGTTTGTCCGGCTGAGCGGCATTTTATTTGAGCTTTCGTGCATTATAGCAATCGCCCCTGACCCCTGATTTCCCCCCTAGCTTTTTGGAAGGCGATAGGAGGCGCTCGAACTTCGATCCGCGTACGATTACGTGGCTGTGAGTCCGCCGAGTTTGGCGGTTTTATCAGGGAATCGGTACTGCTATCAGCGGGCCTGCATTATCAGACCGGCGATTGCCTAACCCACTCAAGCGAAAGCTCCCCGATCCACGGAGAATTCTCCGGGAGCTTCTCTAGCTCGCTCTCTCCGGTTCTCTTGGAGAGAAGCTTTCTCGGCGAGGCGATCGCGCGATATGGAAAGACTTAAATTGAAAGTCACCGCGAGATTGGAATTCAGACAGTGTTTAGTTCTGTGACCGCCAACACCAAAGTAAGTGTCGAGTTCCAATCTGGATTCAATTGCTCCATAGCCCTGCCCGGAATTAGCTATCGGTGTCCACAAATTGTAGTTCTGACACATAAAAACTCGGTCAGATAATACCCGGAATAGGGTGTGTGAAATCGGGCACCTGCCGAACTTAATTATGGAAATGTACAAGACCATAAACACTGCAAAAAATTGGGTTTTAAAATCAAATAAATACCCCAATTTTAATGGAGTAATTTGTGCAGTGATTAGGCCAATTAAAATTTTAATTAATGCGCCATAATGCATTTAAAACTCGCTTAACCACAAGTCACTTTGATGACTAAATAATTCTCTTTTGACATCTAACACTTGCAGTCTTTCACGCAAATAAACCTAATGAGTATACTTACTTAGCAACTCGATTCCAGTTTGCAAACATTTCTAACCATAAATTGGCTGAGCCATTTGCGGCAGGTATTTTGCTTAGTGCACGAGACACGTACAAAGCCCACACCACACCCGTGCCCATATTCGAAAATTTGCGGACCAAATGCGGCCGCTAACGGTTGCCACCTAACGCTCCCTTTCAAAAATCTCAAATATTTGCGTCTTCTGTTTCCGTAGCAAATGAGAATACATATGTTCCAGCAGTTCCACCTGCGTTATGTTTCTACGCTCGGAGAAAGTCTGAGATGTGTGTGGGGTCCGACAAACACCCATTAGCAAACTTCTTCGTCGAGATCAGACCACGGGGCCAAAGTTCAGTTAGTCAGTTTGGCACTCGCCAGAGGTGTTTGTCGGCGAACTGGTTTGCCCAACAAGCAATTATGATAATAAACATAAAACCTAGCATGAAATAAATAAGACTAATTCTACTTTTGTACAATCTCACTTATTGCAGATAAAATCTAACCCAGAATGCCCCTTTCCGAGGTAAGTACTTTTCCGAAAGATATTTAGAACGACACTTGGACGAGCGATAAGCTCAAGTCTAATCAGTTCGATTAGCCTTCATTCAGCCAAAATCACAATTACAAATGAAGAATATAATTTATTACCTGAGAATTATACAAATCTGATTAGATTGAACTTTACCTTGGGCATAAGCTATATGACAAGTGTTTTTGCTTTCAAATTAAATGCAGTCGAACGTTATAAACCTAATCAGTTCCAAAGATCCCTTTAAGTTTGTGGAATGTTTTTTAATTGCTATGGAATAATATTCGAAGGATAATTTAAATTTGTATAAACACGTATTCTTTGGTTAGCAATTTCCGCCTTTACGATATATTTACACAGTTAAAAATCTAATTTAATGCTTTAACTCCTACCCACAGCAATTCAACGCCGCCGCCGAGAAGGTGAAGTCCCTGACTAAGCGCCCCAGCGACGACGAGTTCCTGGAGCTGTACGCCCTCTTCAAGCAGGCCAGCGTGGGTGACAACGACACCGCCAAGCCCGGTCTTCTTGACCTCAAGGGCAAGGCCAAGTGGGAGGCCTGGAACAAGCAGAAGGGCAAGAGCAGCGAGGCTGCCCAGCAGGAGTACGTGACCTTCGTGGAGGGTCTGGTGGCCAAGTATGCCTAAGCTCTCACCCAAAGCACCGATCCTAAAACCAACCAGAGACTAAAACCCCTTATGTTAAATACAGACATAGTTATAATGCGAAATAAACTTTGAGTGTTAATTTTGTACGGCAAACCCACTGACCCGTTGACTCAATGGGTGCATTCGATTCGCTGGTGGATATTTTTACCGGGTAAAGGTACTATATATATGTATGGCAACTGGTAAATAGAGGAAGTGCTTGGGCGCTGCACCGTTGAGTAGTACTTTGCACCGCCGGTGGCGCTTGTTAGCGGCTCATCGTTAATGGATGTTGGAGAGTGTTTGCCCAAACGCACGGGCGGAAGATATCCGTAGTAACATGAGGTTCCTTCACACGGCGACCTTGAACCATTGATTCATTGAATTCTAAGATCGGGAACCATACAAGAGGCTAGGTTTATTTTTATAACTTTACCTAGATTTTTTGTGAATCGAATTTTTTTCTGTGACTTGAATATCGATGCATTTAAGCCAATCTAAAATATAAATATATATATAAATATAAAAGCTATTGCTTTTTTTATGGCAACAATAAAATAGCAAAGATATATAATTGTTTTTTGATTAAAAGCCATTTTAAACACCAATTTATGGCACACCCTATACCTATAAATTAGGCTATTAAAATATTCCCTTCAAGGCGTAGAACGACACTCACAAAAAATCTCTTTTATAATTTAGTCACGATATTTCGTGATTTTACTTAAATTATTTTAAATGCTTTCCCAACAAATATACCTCAAGCAACATCTATCTTTACATTTTAAATGCACTCAGAACGCCAGCAACATGTTGCTGGTTGCCAGGCCGCGCAACAGGTGAAGACCGAACAAAAAGGTAAAGAGAGCGCGGGTGAGAAGGTGAGAGCGGAGGCAAGACAACAACAATGCGGGCAGCGTTTTTTGTTTATGAATGAAAAGCGGAAAGGCAAAACGGCGATAAAGTCGTGTGGGCAAAAAGAGTGGCAAACTGGGCTAACTATGGGGAAGCGACATATTGATACCCTATAAAAAATGTATCTAAAGGTAATTAAAAGATATATGTAATATCGCACGAATCCCGAAACTGGGCTATCTGTGTCGGAACGTTAGATGGATACCCTATGTAAAATGTAGGTACAGATACTGTAAAGATATAATATCTCACGAATACGCGCTGAAAAGTATGCCGCAAAAAGTTTTCTGGCAGGCTTTTCGAATATTGTTGATAGAGGAAAATTAAGATTCAGTTTTCTTGACTTATTTTAAATAATATCTTTAAGAAATGTTTAGACAATAGTCAGAAATATTTGGGAATTTTGTAAATCTAAATTTTATTGTATTTTTCTGTATTTATTATGTATCTAAGACAACTAATAGCGAAAGTATTTCGAATTTAAAGAGGATCCTTGAGGCTTTTGTGTCTCTGGACCCATTGATTTATAAACCCAACACACCTGTTGCAGAACAGAGTAGCAAAGGAACTGTGAGAAGAAAGGTAGACCGAAGGAGAGCAGCGAAGAGAACTTGTCTACAAAAGATATATAGAGAGAGTGCGAGACGAGAGAGCGATCGTGCAAAACAAACAGGCAGCAACAACAACAACAATAACAACCCGTCGGTGTCAGCCAGTCTGACAATTGGGCTTTGTTGTTGTGGCCATTGCTTTGCTTTTGCTTTGCTTCGCTTTGCCTTGCCATTCCATTCCATTTTGGTCGTTTCCAGTCAGTCTTCGTTCGGGCCCAAACGCGTTCGCTTGGCCAGCGCTCTCGTCACTCCCGATACCGATACCGATCCCGATACCCCCGCCCTCCACACACACCGCAGCCTTTGGGTGTGTGCGTGCCTACGTGTGTGCGTGTATGTGTGTGTTAACAAAATGTGATTAGCAAAAATACAAAGAAATCAGGCATAGTGGAACCCACAGGGCATTGTGGCTGAAACAACAGTCAATTCAACGACAGCGCACATAAATAAATAAAACAATAAAAAAATATTAACAAAAAAGAAAAACAAAATTATTTAAGAATATACACGAAATGCGAAAATTTGCATAAAAAGCAATGCGCTGGCGCGGCAACAAAGCGCGGCCGTTAAAAAATAAATAACGCCAACAATAATTCTGCATTTTTGTGCTTTATTGGCAGCGAGCGGCAGCAGCAACAATTAAATTAATATTGAACTACACCCAAAGTTAACAAAAGTTAACAGGCAGCAACAGCAATAATACAATATAAAAAAATACGGTTGCGGCTGACTTGGCCAAAAACAACAACAACAAAAGAGGCAACAGTAACACAACCAGCAGCAGCAGCAGCAACAACAACTGCAACATCAGCAACAACAATCTACCTTGTCTACCTTTTTTTGTGTGTGCCTTTCCAAGTGTTTTTGTTGCTGCAACAAGAGAGCAGGAACCGCAGACAAAGAGAGCCGAAAAGAGAGGAGATCGGGGCTTAACTCCGACTTCGGACCAGTTCCAGTTGCGGCTAGTGACACTGACATGACCAGCTGTCCGCCAACGAACACAGATGCAGTCCGGTGAGTTCGCCCATTTACCGTTCAAAATTCAAATTCGCCGCCAAGCGCCGCTTATGAGGTCTTAAAAAACAAGTCAACTTGGATTATAAAAGGCAATCTAAATACCAAATACCTTTGGGAATACATATAGAAGTATATCTTAAATATTTATAAAATGTTGTAAATCGTAAAATAATAACCTAAGCAGCTTAAATCTTCTTTAATTTCACAACTCACAGAAGCCTTAAAATTTTTTTAAAATTATATTTTCACCAGGGGATAACTCAACTTCTGTGCAGGTAAAAATTTCAGCCAGGTAGCTAAGCCCTGGGGAATACACGATTGCAGGCTCCAAAGCCAAAGCCCCATTAGAATGTGCCAAAATGTGTGTCTGCCACAGTGTTGGTGTTGGCCTTTTTGTATACCTTGGAGTGTTCTTGTAGTTGTTGTGCTAATTCGCAGCGATTTCTTCGTTCGCGGCCTTTTCATTAATAAGTTTCACGCGCCGCTCATTTTTCAACATACTCGCACTCCTGTCACCCCTCGCCACGTCCATGTCTCTGGATCGGATTACCGTGTTGATGTTGTCTTTACTTTTCGCAGTCCCCCCCTCGGCCCGACAAAAAATGAATGGGTAGAACTGCGGGGAGTGCGGCGAATAATTTATAATTTTTTGTGTTGCTAATTCGTTGATGTCGGTAGTTTTTTTGAGGCTTCCAGTGGGGTAGATAACATTTTAATTTAAACAGTGATGCAATCAACTAGGACAATTAGCTAAGTTTCGATTTTATCAAAAGATAACTGTTGATTGGTTTTTAAGCAAAAAGTCTTCTAAATATTTAGTTATAAAAAAATAATTAAAAATCAAGCTTAAATCAAGTATTTTATAATCTCTTAATCGTTCAAACTTCCACTTAGCACCCTCAGATCCCAGCGTAGATCGTTCCCACATTATCACCAGATACCCCACTCCTCTCGATCGATAACCAATAATTACCAATGACAACTGCAACCCAGATTTCAGAGCTCAGACAAATATATTATCAATCCGTGCCATACCAACCCATCCCATCCTAGTTGCCAGTCACCAGTTTCAACCCATCCCGCCCAGCGGTGGCGACGACTGTCTGCGCATGCGTAGGGTAGCCAGAACAGAGGTGAGGAAAAACTAGTTTTCCGACAGCAACTAATACTGGTTATGCCGCCAAAAACCATTGCCCCCTTCCGTTGGCCAGACTTTGGACCGACGTGTAATTGCAGTCGCTAGTTGCAAGTTGCAGGTTGCTGGTTGCGAGTCGCCACTGGCTGGCGGTCGAGACACTTGACGCTCCTCCGGGAACGGCCAGGTATGACAATGGAATGCGCCAACAAGAACCGAACACTGCTCGCCGGGCACGCAATGCGACTCGGTTTCGGAGGAGCGGAATGTTCGCTGGATCAGAATACGTATACGTCCAGGGTGACGGTTATGTGAGCCGGGCGACGGGTTCGCGGAAGCTCCCTACAAGGAGATCGAGTCCGCGGCGGAAGCGCAGGCGGAGGTGGTGAAATGGAGGCCGTGCCACTTGGCCGAATGGACCAGCCCTGGCCAACAGGTAGAGTTACTCATAACGGAGAATCATCTCTGCTCTATCTCTGTGTCTCAGCGTCTCTATCGGAGAATTGAGTCATTCGCACGATTTTACAAAGTACAGAAGAACTTCCATAAATCGAACGGCGATCTGTCACGTTCTTGTTTGTATAATGGAGTCTTAAGATCTTGGCAGTTGTGGGTACTTCTTTTGGGTTAATCTTGACCAGAACTTTTGCGTCATCGATTGTAACTTAAGCATTTAAGTATGAGATTCTTTAAGGTGTTATTTTAAATATTAAGGAAAATCTCTTATACGAGTTAATCTATAGATTTGCAAAATATAGAGCGATGGATTTTTTTACAATTTACAAAATTAAAGCACTCAACCGACAAGTATATATTTAGTGACTGTGTTTTATTCCGTTTCTGAACTCTGCCATTTTGTGGAGCAATGCAAATAGAATCTAAGCGGAGAATTATGGGGTTTCGGATTTTTGGCACAGCCTTTGTTTCCACTCTGTCTCCGAAATCTGGCCCCCCTTCGACCAAAGCCCCCTCCCTACTACCTCCCCTCTCTGCTGGGGCATCGAAGCCGCGGGCTTCGTGTGTATTAACCTGCCGCACCGGTTTCGGTTTATGTTTTAGCCAACGCCATCATCCATTACTTATACCCTTACCCGTACATATGTGTGTTTCTATTTCTCTTTTAATTTTCTCTCGGGCGCTCAAAGTTGCTGCCGCTGTTGCTGCTGCTGCTGCTGCGGCGGCGGCGGCTGCGACTTGTTGCTGCTTCTTTATTTATTTTTTAACCAGTTTTTCTGTTTGTTGTTGGTGCTGCAACCTGAGCGCGAATGAGCCATTAATAACAACAACAACTCAAGCAGCTCTGTCTCTCCTTCACAGTCGCTGTCCCGGTTTCCAGGAAGCAAATGCCAGTCCGTCAGTCTTGTCCGCCTGTCCGCCAGAGGCCCAGGCCGTCTGCAATTCGCGTGCAGAGCGGCTGACTGGCCTCTTTGGATTATGCAACTCTTGGTTTTGGTTATGGCTTTTGGTTTTATTTGAAAATTTAATAACCCGGGCGTTGGCGTTGGCGTTTTCGTTGGCGTTGACGTCTGCTTCCTTGATGGTGGGACAGCAGCGGAAAATGACTTTTCTGCCAGCTCTTTCTGTTTTTTTTTTTTTTAAGCTGCCTGCCCACTCATTTGGCCAGCCAGCGAATTCCCCGGCTGATGATCCGCTAAGTCGCGGCTAATCCACGTCAGGAATTTTGCGCATCTAATCAAAAGACACACTCACTCGGCGTGCATTCCACGAAGGTCCCAAGACGTCGTTGGCCAACAAATTAGACGGCTATCAGGGCAAACAAGGGTGGCTGACAACAAACATCATCGCTTGCGGGAAACCCCACGGAAAACAGAAGGGAAACGTTTCGCGGAATGGCTATGAGGTGCTGCTGCACTAGACTTCGTATACGAATTTTGGTTCACTTGAGTAAACAAACTCAATACGGGCGCAATCGATGTGTGCCAAAACCTGCACAAATTCCCAATTATTCGCGGGTCCCATAAAGATATTCTCCAGCCATATAGATAGGAGAAAATAATTATTACGAATCATAATTCACCTGGATTTATAGTACTCCAATATCTATTCAGCAATTAATGCTCGCACTAGTTCGAGTGCCTTGGCGCACTGTGCAAGGGCATCTGGGTGCGCGTATCTGAGATAAGAGTCGAGGCAATGCAACAAGTATTCGGTGTCCGCTGAATATCTATTTGTATACAAAACTATATATGCACTTTTGCGGCAAACGAGAATAGAAATGCTCTGGAGCAACAAGTATTTCGGGGCTCCGGACGAACCTCTATATTCGCCAATGGACTACATAGTTTGCCTCAGCAAGTGCCGGGCGATAAGATAAAAAGTGGCTGCCAGAGGCGCCTGAACTTTGGCAATGGGCCAACTCCACAACATGACACTGAAAAAATGCAGTGACTAAAATAGGCAACAACACCCAACTAATTCTTATTTGATCTAGACAAAGATTTTTTGATCTTTTCTGATGATGAAGGATTTTTGATGTACTTGAAATGTGGAATAACGCAGAAAGTATTTGCTTATTTGGGAATTTGTTATACAATTCCATTTTTAAAAAGTGTTTAGGAAATAATTCGCTAACAGCATTATCTTACTTAGTTTGTCAGTGTGTTTCATTTATCAGTCATTTCAAATAATTTCAAATTGTCCTAATTTTCTAAACAAAACCTATAATCATTATCTTGCAGTTGCCACAGATGATGCAATTTGACCAACCATAATTGGGAGACTTCTCCAAAGATGCACGACCTCTTCAATAAAGTGCTCGCCAAGCGCGATCTCTCCCGAGCCGGGGATCTCTTCTCCGTGCCGGATGCGGATATTGTAGACGACATCACGGAGGTGGTAGGTTACTCAAGTTCTAAGCTATTCCCAAAAATCGCAACTCACCTTCTTTAAATTGCAGCTCTCTGAGATCAGTCCCATCATCTCGCATGCGGATTACGTGAAGAATAACAATGACCAGAGCGTGGTGGAGATCTGTGTAACGCGGGTGCTCTCCTGCATTCGGGAGACTCGCACTGCGGAGCGTTATTGTGCCGCTCTGGTGGATCTTTTGAAGACCTGCCTGCTGTGGAACCTGCAGCCATCGGGCACCACGAAAGAAGAGCCGCCACATGCCAAAATAGCGGCCGATATCATCTCTAGCATTTTTCTGGTAATTTCAAATAGATATTTAATAATAAAATAAATTTATAGTTAAAATCCTTTCCAGAACTACGACAAGAAGGAACTGATGAAAATTGCCTTGCCTGTTGCCGTCCAGTTCCTGCCAAAGGGTAACCGGGAGCTATCCCGCAACCTGGCCAGCTACCTATCGCTGGCGGCCATCGATCATGCTTGTCTGCTGAGTCCGCACACGGAGTCTGTGATGGACTCTATACTGTCGGGGAATTATGGCCTGCTTCGGGTCCTCTCGCAGGTGTACGAGGTGGCCCCGGAGGCAGTGACACCGCATGCTCCTCTGCTGATGCCACTGCTTCCTCAATGTGATCCTCAAGAGCGGATGGCGGTGTTCCAGTTGTATCTCTTGATCGTGCAACAGTCGCCCGAGGTGCTGGAGTCATGTGTGCCACAGCTGTGCGGATTCCTGCTCGACAGCGACACCTCTAGCATTACCATGCAGATCCTTCTGAAGCTGGCGCAACACTCACCCAACCTCCTCGTTGACCACTTTGAGCAACTGCGCCTAGCGGCCAAGACAAATCCGGGAACAATCCCGCTTTGCGCTCAGATCATGACCACAGCGGGTATTGGGAGCAAGGAGACGGCCCAGCAGGCGCTGGACTTTGTGCTGGAGCACCTGCCCACCCAGGCTCTGCTGCAGCAGGAGGCCACCAGACTCTGTTCCGCCTATCCGGTCCTGTTCACGGATAAGGTGCTGGCCTGTGTAAGGCAGAAAAACGCCGCTCTAAGCTCCCAGCAGGATGTGGGAAATGCTCTAGGAAACAAGATCTCCGGCGGAGTCACCATTGTCAGTCTGAACAGCTCCAGTCCCAGTCCTCAGCTGAAGCCAGGTGAGCATCTGGGAATTATTAACCCGATTTAAAAATCTAGATTTAATAAATATTTCAATTTGTAGCTCCCCTTGCCGCCCCGTCCAGTAACACCACCATCATTCAGCAGGCTAGTGCAGCTAGTGCCACGCCTATAGCCCCACCCGCCTCGGCCTCAGCGCCCATTGCCACCTCCACCCCCGTATCTACGGCCACGCCCACACCACAGCACGCGGGATATACGCGGCGGGTGAAGTTGGGTGATTCCAGGAGCACGGGTCGCCTTCATCCCGCCAGCAACACGCACCGGAGTGTGACCCGGCTAAACGTGGCCAGCGGATCGGTGGGAGGACTTCACAAGAGCATGACCCGACTGAGCAACTCGCAGATCAACCAGCAGCCAGGTGGCAGCTCCAATGGGAATGTGGTAGTGCAACCAGGTGCCATGCCCAAAACCCCAAACGCCTTCACCAATCCGCCCGTAACGCCGGTGCCGCCACTAAGTAACAACGTGGTTATCACCGGACACAATAAGCACGGGATTCCCGTGACCTCCGGCGGCGTGACTGTGACCACGTCGCCCTCAAAGGTAAGGCCGCACTCCCAGGGCCCTTCCACGCTGCTCAACTCGAGCACGGTGCTGATGAAGTACAGCACAGATGCACTGAACCAGTCGGTGGGTTCGATCTCCATACCGCAAGCCGCAGCAGCAGCCACCATTGCGCCGGTTCAGACCCAGAACGCAGTGTCCGTGCATCATGCCTCTCCGGCGCTGCCCCAGGCATCTAGCAATGGCAATGCCAAGTCGGTGATGAAGCTGCCCGTGAATGGAAATGTAAGTCCAAGGAAAATATAAAAGTACCTAAAATTTAATTACAAAATTATCCTTTCAGAGCGAAGTTATTGTGTCGGGACCCACGACCAATGTGGCACCACGTCGCAGCGACAACACCAGCCGCACCTTGCTGAACGCCAACAGTGTAATGGACCAGCGGATGAGCACCTTCGAGCCCTACCAGATAATGCGCGATCCCGTCCAGCAGTTCTGCGAGAAGAACTTTAACTCGATCAAGTCGTACATGGACGAGGTGTCGCAGCATTTGCCACCACCGACGCGCTGCAGCATCGAGGGTAAGTCTTTGGCGGCTGCTTTTCCCTCAATCTCTAACTCCTTCGCCTGTCAATGCATCCCGCACATAAAAACACACCCCACACACACACACACATCACACAGTTTCCAATGAATTTGCAGAGCGTCGGACCAAGAAGGTGGCCAAGCTGCACTTTGCCTGCCAGATCCGAGGACCCCATTGCCTGTACTCCAAGACTTGTTTTACAATGCGAACGCGCAATCCCAAGACCTGGATACATATGATGTTCCTGGACTTTCAAGTGCGACATTTCGTGAGTGCAGACATTACTTTATTGGCTTGGAGAAAAGATAATAATCCTATTAATCTCTGCTTTCCAGGTCAAGGAGAAGTGCGTGCTGAGCACGCGTGAATCCGGCATTAGCAATCTCAAGAATATCTGGCAGATACTCAAGTGCGAAAACCGAAGCTTCACCGAGTTGGTTACCAGCCAGTTTCCACAGGTCAAGGTGGGTTTAAGCAACAAGATTAGTAAGCCTTAAATATTATCTTAATATTCTCTTCCTTTCTTCTTAAGGACCGCGAAATCCTGGTGAACGAGCTGCGTCACTCGGGCTTCCTGGACGTCTTCGAGGTCTCCAAGACCGACAAGTCCAATCCGAACTGCAATGAGCTGGAGTTCCAGTGGGGCTGCTTCCTGTGCAACCACCCAGACAAGGCAGTGGGCTTCCTCAATGGCAGCAACCAGCCCATGATCGAGGGCCAGCTGAAGGAGAAGAAGGGCAAGTGGCGACTTTTCCGGCGCTGGCGCACGCGCTACTTTACGCTGTCCGGCGCCCATCTGTCCTGCAAGGGATCTGTGAGTATTTTAAAGATGGTTAATCTCAATCAAGGCTAACACATAGTATCTTTAGAGCGGCGGCGAGAGCATCGATGTGAACCAGATACGATCGGTGAAGGTGTCGCGCGGAGCCCGCAACATACCGAAGGCCTTTGAGATCTTCACCGCCGACCAGACCCTAATACTCAAGCCTAAGGATGGCAAGAACGCCGAGGAGTGGGTGCAGTGCCTCAGCATTGTGGTGGCCCACTCACAGGCCCGCGACAATCCCACGGCCAAGACGAATAGCTTGCCGGCCCGCAGCATGGGCAGCAGCAAGCCCTCCTTCTAGGATTAGGATCCTGCAGGATCCACCACCACCCCCCAATTGTGAGATTATTTGTAAATGTAAAGACAGAGCAACGGCAACACACAAAAGACAAACAAAAACAGACAAAGGAGCGGCGTCGAAAGGACTTTGCTGTCTATATATACACACACCATATATATATACAATATGTCATTCTATATATACAGATATATATATATATATACAGCCTATGCCTACGCCCATAGACTTACCTAGGTTTACTCACCATTTCAAGGGATTTCAAAAATTTTGCGAAATTGTTTTTTCATTTATAGTTGATTTTTATATACATACACATGTATTTAGTTTATGCTTATTTATTGTACGTGTATTAAACAAACAGCTTGCTTTCGAGACTCGAATGCATTCATTATTTTCAGTACACAGGGTCTATTATCCTGAGGCGTAACCCCTTTTCTCACATTCCTGATGGCTGAATAGCAATTTGTGGCTGCAATTATCATAATTTTGGCAATGCGGCAAGGAATTCTGTCTGAGGCAAGCTAGATATCCCGAGGAATATCTGCCGTTTACTCATAAGCAATGTTATCTTTGAACAAAGCTAAATTTCTACTGAATCTGCTTTGTATTGTGGCATGATGGACTCCTTTAGAGGGTGCTATCTCAACAAATTTTAATTTAAAGTCTAGGATAAATTTAATAATAAGATTTTTCATAATACTTTTTTTAACCCACTAATTTCGAACAGGGCTGCAAAAAATAAACTCAAGACGAAAAGTATGCAGCAGAGAAAATAAAAATGCTGCTGGGTATGCTATATAATTTAAAAGCGAATCTAACCTAAACTCGCATTAGATCTAGATCTACCTAGATCACCTGTGCAGAGGTCAAAGGAAGTCGTCTACTTTGTGTGTGGAATGCGGCAATGATCTCTTTAAAATATGCCTTCCTTTGGACGTGGTTAAAACATCTAGAGCTGCAATCGATGGCACTCTCGTTACCGAATCGAATTGGACGCAAACATTTGTAACTAACTACGTAAAATTAAACAACGCTCAAGTCCTAATAAGTAGTTAACTGGACAATTAACAACAGTTTCCCTTTCCTTTTTGACACAGTTCAAGGCGTGGACACATCGCCATTGGCATTGTGATCCGTTTCGTTATGTTCGAGCAGCTGCGTCCAACTGGCGTTGGTACGGACCACCTCGATGTCCTGTCGCAGCTGCTGGAGCGGAGCATGGAGCTCCATGGGCAGGCCATCATCCAGGACACGGGAGACGTGCTCCAGTTGATTGGCATAGATCCTAAGGCGTTCCACATTGTTGTTATCCTGAGGCGAGTTTTGTACCTTAAATTAAAAGACAGTTCATGGGGCTCTTTTTTACATTTTTAAATTAATTAACTAACCTGACTACCATTGACATTCTGAAGATATCCGCTGACCCTTGGGTCCTGCAACTGGCCGCCCGCCTGCCACATCTTGAGCAGATTGAGTATGCCTAAAGTGTCGCCCTGCTCGGAGTCCTGATTCGGCGAGAGCAGCCTCATGGGCGGGAACTCCGTGGTGGGCGACAGCTTCTTGTAGCTGCTGCACAACGTGCTCAGGGTGCAGATGTCCTCGTTCAGGCGCTGGCCAGGATTAGTGATAGTGTTCGGGATATGGGGTGCAGTAGAAGCAGTAGCGTGGTGGTTACATTGGCAATTAGTTTGGTTTGTCTCGACTCGAAGTCTCATTTTAAACGAAAGAGTGCGCTTTTGAACTTGATTTGGGACTGTCGGACCATCGAGATGTCGTTTGATGATGTTTGAGAGATGGTAGAGTGATGATGGATGATTGATTAAGTGAAAGAAATTATAGCTAAATATCAACGACTACGACTACAAAGCAAGACAACTCAAGAGGTAAATAAGCCAAGTAATTTATTCAAATTAAGATCTACAACTAAATACTAAATGAATCAAATAAGATCGCGATCGAGATGGGTGTACAACATATGAGAATATATCTGACGGTAAACGATAACGATATATAGAAATGTCTTCGAAGGATGCGCAACAGAAAAGTCCACAAAATGCTCAGCGGCGATCAAGTCTCTTAGAACCTTACGTCGATCTCGTTGCGATGGCGCTGCATCTCGGCCTTGGCGCCGCTCAGATCGCTGCCCTTGATCATCAGCTCCTGGGTGGCGTCCATGAGTTCGTCCTGCAGCTTCAGATTGACGTCCTCCAAGTCTTTTAGTTTCTCCAGCATGTCCTCCTTGTGCTGCTGCAGCTTGTTCCTGGAATGGATAATGATTTAATGGATTAGTTTGGGTCTTTTAAAGCCTTTAAACCCAACTTACTTGTCAACGATCAGTTGCTGTATGCAGTTGTCGTTGTCCAGCTGTACCAGTCTCAGGACCTTGAGCAATTTGGTCACCAAGGTGTCCACTTCGATCACTTGATCTACGACTGCCTGGGCAGTGCTGTACTCCATCAGAGAGGGCAGTTCCGTCAGCTCCGCCAGCGAATCGTGGCAGCTCAGCTCCTCCGTGTTGCACTGATCGCGGGGACTACAAAATATGGGTTAGAAACTACTGGATATTAAAGGGTATCCCCGATATAGAGACTTACTTCATGGGCATGGCACTCATCTTATGCATGTGCAGCTCCATTTGCTGGCGATTGGTGATCGCCTGGGACAGCTGCTGCAGGGAATCATCGCCTCCACATCCATTGATATTATTGTGATGGCTGCACTGGCTAATCAATTCCGTGGGCAACTCTATTTGGGAGATCATCCCCGTGCAGGAGGAAACCATGTTGTGGGAATGAGAATCGGGGTGTACGACATCCTCCAACACGTTGTCCATCATCAGAAGGCAGGGTTCCGTCTCGGAGTCCAGCATTTCGGTAGAGTCGGAGTCGTCTAGAGATAATAAACAAGTAATATTAACAAAAGAATCTTGAGGACTGTATATAAACTTCCTACCCCCATTGCCTTGTGGCTCTTGACCCGTGGCTCCCGCTGTACTCGTGGCCTGGGTAGAGCCTCCTCCCACTCCATTCCGTTTACCCGCCTGGCGGAGGGAGAGTCGCTTGCCGGAGTGAGTAGTGGCCTGGCGAATGGCACCAATGACGGCGGCAATAAAGGACTGATTTCGCTGCGGTGACAGGGAACCATCACTGGCCAGGACGAGGGTGTGGATGGCATCGCCATTAGCTGGGGGACAAATGGGCAGGTCCAGGCCATTAGGCCTTTGGCCGTTCTGAACCTGCTCCGACTCCGCCTGGAAGCGAATGTCCTGAAAGAGAATTAAACATTTGTTTAAAATAATCATGAAAAATAGTTCATGGACTCACCTCCAAGTCCTGCTCGGAAATACTGTAGGAATAGACCAGCTGCTCCACCAGTCCGTCCAGACGCGAGTGCAGTCCCGAGAGAGCTGTGGAGGCTCCTGCCACTGAGGCATTCTGCTGATGGATCAGCTCCCGGGACTTGTTCTCCAGGGCGGAGTACTTTGTTTGCAACAGGCGGTTCTCTTGGCGGCGCTGCTCGTTGAGCCTCACCAGATGCCGGCACTCGTCCCGCAGGACCTTGGTCTCCTCCTCCCGATTGGTCAGCTGCAGCTTGACCGCCTGGTAGTCCGCCTCCAGCTCCCGCAGAGCATCGCACTGTGCCGCCTTCTCGTGCTGCAAGAAATCCTGCAGCTCGCTGGACTCCTGTTCGATGGCAGCCTTCTCCTGCAGGAGGACTTGCTGAGTGGCCAGGGATCGGCGCATCTCCATCTGGAGGGCACGACACATGGCCCTCAGCTGGCCTATTTCCTGCTGGCGCTCGAACAGCTCGTGGCCGCTCATCTGGATCTGTGACTCCAGCATCAGGAGACTGTCATGGCCACTGCCATCGCCGCTGTCATCCGATGTAGGTGTTCCGGCACTCGCACTGACCACTCGGGCCAGCTCCAACATGCCCATGACCCGCTCCGTGTTCAGATGCAGCTCCTGCTGCATGGCCAGCTTCTCCTCCCGCTCCCGCTGGAGCTTGCCACTCAGTTGGCGAACCTCCTGACGCAATTGCTCTATCTCGGAGTCTCTCTGATCGGGTTCCGCCTGAGTGCTTTGATCTCGCTGCTCCACGGCATCCAGGGCGCGTGTCTGCAGAAGACCACCACCCAGGACCTGCTCCAAATCTTCGCTGGTCAGCGCCGTTTGTACCGCAGTCTCATGATAGATTCGCGTCCTGGGCGCCACCGGCTGAGGCCTCCGCAAGGAGTTCACTTTGGCGGTGGCGGGAGCCAAGCTCCTGCGACTCGTAGGTACCACCATCACCGACGAGGTCATGCGGGCGTCCACAGCGGCTGCACGACTAATGGAGTTGCTTCTGGACAGGCGACCGGCTGTGAGATCCTCCACGGACTGCTGCTTCCTGCGTCGTGGCAGAGTTCCGCCGGGCGCTGGACTGCCTCGCATACGGTTCGCGGTGACTTCCGGGGTCACTGACATTCCACGACGTGCTGCACCTCGATTTGCCGGCCAACGACCATCGTCGGAGGGAGTGCCCGGTGTACGGGCCCGGCTCAACGAGGGAGTCCTCTGCACCTGGGCTAGCCGCTGGACAGACTGCGCTCGATTCAGGGCATTGGGCAGGGTATCCGGTTTCTGGGGGCGTGCTAGGCGAGCGGAGGTCGGCGTGGCCGTGGAACTGGGCACGCGGAAGGACGCGGAGGACAGACGGGATTTGTTGTTGTTAGCAGGTGTGGCAGGTGACCCCGGCGCCGCACTATTCCGGGGCAAGCTCTCCGCTCTCTTGAGATTAGCCACTCGTCCTCGTAATTGATCCTTGGCCGGAGTGTTTGCCGCCTGCTCGGGCTCGAACATGGCCACCTTCTTTTTTACGGAGCCATTTGTTCTCCGCGGCGGCGATGTCTTTTCGCTGCCCGCCTCACTGGGGGCTTGGGTCACCGTGGTGGTGGTGGTGGTCACCTTCAGCTCACAACTGTCATATATATCCTCCAAGCCATTGCTGCTGGTGTAGCCACCGCTAGTGCTGCTGAGACCACGTTGCAGGGTAACTCGCGAGAGGCAGCAACTGCTGGCAACGTCAAGACCACTGTCACTGCCATCGCAGTTGCTGGGCGCCACTCCCGACTCACTCAGCTCCAAGCTGGTCATGCCCACCACCAGCTGCTGCTCCTCCAGGCAGATTATCTGCTCCTGCTGCTGCTGCTGTTCCTCCGGTTGCGATGCCATCTCGAAGAGAGTGGCGGACATGGCCGAGCTCTGTGGATAAAATCAAGAAGAGGTGATTGTTAGTATGGTACACTGAAGATAAATTAGGATAGCGTTCTGCGTAATATATAATTAAATTAGATCAGCATGAATGATACTATAATAATTCTAAATGTAATCTAATCTGTTCTTAGCTCTTAAATTTACAAATTACTTACAAATTAACCGGACAATCGATCTTAAAAATGCCTTCCTGTTGATTTATCAATCTCAATAATACAAAACTTTTCCCCTGTGCAGTGATTCACTTGGTTGCGACCCACATTTGAGGATGAGTATTTTTGGGATGCCTGGCATTTGGGACCGATCCCCATTTCCCGCTCCCATTCTCTCGGCATGCGACACAGCAGCTAAATGCAAACAAGTTGCATGCCACCGACCTTTTCCCGAATGCAAAAATAGGATACTCGAGTACAATTCATTTTTTCGGTCAAGTTGCCCGGCACGCAACCAGCACGAACAGATGGACGATGGACTTGGTCGATGGACATGGGACATTGCATCGTGACCGGCAGGACCAGTCGTCGGCTGTGCCCCCCAGGCTGTGATTGACTTGAACTAGTTCACAGGCGAAGGCGACAGTCACGATATGAAAAATGCATGAAGTGGGGCCAACACCTGCCGACATCCCAAATATAACTGGGCCATCCGTCGCCTGGGTTTTGACGTAAATATATAAGGTTGTCAAAAAAGTCTTGCGGTATTTTAGGTAAGTATCTTTGCAAGCGTGTAGTTCTAGTTTTATTCGTCACATCGGCTTACGCTAGACCTTTTTGGAAAGCTCTTTTCACGCGCTAACATTTGTGTGATTTGTGGTTGTTTGTTTTTAGTCGTTCGTGAGTTATACCGTCGCAAACATGGAGCAAAATAAAGAGAAAATAGGGATATTTTACAGTACTACTACGATAAAGGCAAAAAAGAGTCTCATGCTGCCAATAAAATTTGTGCAGTTTATGGACCCGATACAGTTTCCATTTCCACGGCATAACGATGGTTTCAACGTTTTTGTTCTGGTGCAGAGGTGGTCGAAGATGCCGAAGGCCTGTCGTCGAAGATTGCGATAATATCGCTGAATTGATCGAAAGAGACCGGCTTGTAGC
>VNJY01004772.1:0-62796 GCA_008042715.1 Drosophila bocki | reverse complement strand
TATATATGTCGGAACGGGCCGTCAACGTATTTTTATCTACTTTGGAATATAAGCTTTTTTTATTATTCTAGAATTTTGGTATAAATTTCATAAGATCGGACAACTATATCATATAGCTGCCATACAAATGTTCAATAAATTTTTAGAAAAAAAATTATAACTTTGCTGTTTTTCAACATTTTTGCACCATTTTTTAGTCATAGTCATTTTATATTATTTCTGAATTTTGGTAAAAATTTTATGAAAATCGGACGACTATATGATATAGCTGCCATAGGAACGATCGGGAAATTATTAGGAAAAAAATTATTGCTTCGTTGTTTTTCAACGTATTTTTATCTACTTTGGAATATAAGCTTTTTTTATTATTCTAGAATTTTGGTATAAATTTCATAAAAATCGGACAACTATATCATATAGCTGCCATAGAAGCGATCGATAGATGTAGAGAAAATGTAGAGCTGGGAATGCAAAACTGTAACTGTCAAACTGTAAACATAATAATATAGGTAAAATGTAATGAAATAATATCTGCAAGGGTATACGAACTTCGGCGTGTCGAAGTTAGCTTCCTTTCTTGTTAAGAATATTTTTTGTAGGATAAGAAATAATTGGGCGCCATGATAAGGTTCTACTGAAAAGAGTAGAGTATTTTTATGCCTTTTTTCTGAGGAAATTAGTGATACTATACAATCATTATATGATAAGGCTGATATATCCATATTTTATCCATTATTTTCCCTCTAAAATACAAAATATTTCAAAAATTAAGCAAATTTAAATCAACAAAACTCGTTCGCCATGTTAAATTGGTATTCCCAAATACCAAAACTCTCCCTTTTTCTATTCAATCTGGTTTTAAATTGTTAAAACCCTATACGTTTTCTATGTAATTAGCGATTTAATGAGATGAAAAAATCAAACAATTAAGCACCGGATAGTTGATAAACCACCAAACTATCATGATTTGTCACGGCCTGATGGGTAATTCGTAACTTACAAAAAAAAAAGTGTTAAATGTTCACTAGAAAATTTAACTAGGTGAATGAACAATTATTGTGTAACTTTCTAAATGAGAACACATACACACACACACACACACATATGTTTGTGCGAAGCATTGCTTTGCGGCCGTACCGCACAATGCGGGCCCTTGGCCCCGTCAATACCTAGTTTGTTTGTTGTATAGTATTTGTTAAGTGTAGTTAATAAATAATAAACACACACATATGTACAACAAATGTTTTGTTGAAATCACAACAATATATCAATCTGCTGTTGCTGCATGATGTCAAAATGATTTTACGGCATTCCATTGGTGGCAGAAGGGGACCCTTCAAATTTAATGAGAATGAGGGAGCCACTAGCCACTATTGGGGCCATTGGGAGTGATCGGAGTGCTTGTCGGCACATGGCATAGATTACGCGTGACCCCCGCGCCAACTAGATGTTTGATTGCCGCCACATAACAGATGATTGGCATAACAGTATTTGGTGGCAATGCCCAGTTTCCACCCAGCTCTCTGCTTTTAGTTTGCAGTTCCCCTGTTCACAGTTCCCGGTTCCCTGTTCCCCGTTCATAGTTCCCGGTTCCCTGTTCCCAGTTCCCAGTTGGCTGTGAAGTGGAGCGAATAACCGGGCTCACGGCAAATAAACGGGCAATAGCCAAACAACTGCCAACGGCCAAGAGCCAACGGGCCAACAAAAGCGACTAACAACACGTGTCGGGCCTGCTGCTTTGCCTTTGTGTTTGTGGGCCAGAATCTGGCAGTTGTCGGTTTTTGGGGCTCTAGCCCCAAACCACCAAATCATGCAACAATAAATCCAAAACAAAAACCGAAAAAAAAAAACAAAAACATTCACTTAACAAGGCTCATAAGTAACATGACAATTATTTGGGGGCTTCTAACATACGCGAGTCGCGATGGCTCCAGGGGGAGAAATGTGTATTAGAATAACACAAAAAAGGAACGTTTTACTGAGGTTTAAGGAGTGTTCAGTTTTTGAAATGCTGTAAGTAGGGCCTAGTTTATGGAAAAAATATTGAAAGACACAAATAAGGCATTAATATTTTCGATATAATATTGATATTGTATAAATATATTTATATTTACATTAATATTTTCGATATAATATCGATAATTAGTAAATTTATTTAAGTCTTAAAGGTTAAGCCATGGTATAAGTTAATCAACGATATATCCAAATATTTATCAAAGCATTTATCGTTATTGTATAAATATATTTATATTTACATTAATACTTTCGATATAATATCGATAATAAGTAAAGGTTAAGCCATTGTATTAGTTAATCAACGATATATCAAAATAGCATAATGTTTTACCATAAAATATTACATTTATTATCGAATTGCCTATTCATATCGATAGGTATACATCAATATTTCATTGCCCTTCCCCTGCCTTACCCTAATTGCTCCCATCTACGTCACCCACTCCCACCCATCCAAATCCCTCGCTAATGAACTTAATTGCTTGCCATAAGACTATTAGCATCGCACGGCGATTGCCACTGTTTTGGAGTCTTTCCACTAACCAAACTGTTTACACATTGCCACTTGGTCACTCGGGCATGGGATCACCCACGATCGGCGGGATATATATATAAATATATAGTACATGTGAGTATTACTGCATAATCACCTATCGCCGTCTGATGGCTCCTGAGTTATGGCTCAATTAAATCCGAGTGCATGCAGCTGCTGCTGCCGTTGACTTGGCGAATGGCATTCATTACTCATTCTAATTATTCAAACACACTTTTCTCCTATGGGTGAACAAGTGAAGGTGAACCGCATTCGCTGAAGGGCCAAAGAGGGGGAGACCAGACCAGGCCAGACCGGACCTTGGCAAACAGTTCTTATAATTGTTAACGTTACCTGCAACGAGAGAGAGAGAAAAAGGGAATGAGTATAAATTCAGTATTCAGGTGGAGAACTAACTGTCGGCCCATTAACAGGTATTTTTCCCTGGGATGAGCCCCTCCTCTAACGTTGCGTTGTTGTAATGGATGAGGAAATAATTTGTGCTGCGAGTACTCTACCATAACATATATAGTATGTTGTGTCTGGGCTGCCTTTGCGCCCTATGACTTTTTCTGTGTTATTACTTTTATTTTTGTTTTCGATTTTTATTGGATTTTTAATCAAAAGACAAGCTGCCGGCGGACGCCCTTTACATGTGACTATGTAGGTCATCTATGATGGACGTGGCCGACGTAGTAGCCTCCATCGCCGCAGCCGCAGCCGTATCGCTAGTGAGTTCACAAAGTTCACGCGGAGCACCGACACGCCATGCCACATAGCGTCTTTTGCGGATCGGGGATCGGGGGAGAGAGACCTCTCATCCAAATACTGAGCCTAGTAGCTGGAGTGGAAAGCCGAGTAGAGGCGAGGCCCGTCAACGGGTTGCCTTTTGCCTTCATTTTTGTACTTTTTTTGTTTTTTTTTTTTTTTTTGGCATTTTGATTGGCTTTCGTGTAGCGTAATGTCGAGCACGGTGCTCAATGTGGACCGTTGTCGTGTCCGGAAGGCCGGTCTGCGTCTCACCACCTGCCGGGACACCTAGCTAGGTAGCAGACCCGTGACCTTTGTCACAACTGTCAATTATGCAATAAAAAATATCCTGAATTAATAAAGCCCATAAAGGTGCAGAAAGGCGTTTCGAGTAAAAAAAAAAAAAAAATACAAGAAAATAACGTTACAAATTATGGGCTTGGTCTAAAAACGAGAATAGCTAAAAGAAAAACACTTTCTGGGCTATATTTATAAAGCATTATGTGGAGCTTGGCCAACATTAAACTATTAAAAACTTAGAAATTGGTTAAATTAAAGGTGTTAAGGATACAAAGTCGAAAAGTAGAGCGTTTTAATCTTACTTTATACTAACTATACCACATATGTAATAGCACAAACACAAACCACTGAATATCCCTAAAGCAACCCGTCACTTCATTCCGAAAATGTTAAAACCAGTTGGGAATTATAAGTGAGATTATTAGGGGTATTTTGCCATGATTTTTATAATATAGAAAATAAAATGTGTATATACATATCTTAAATAACATCTACAATTTTTCTATATATTCTCATTGATTTCTCAGATTGAAAGCGTAAATCAAAAGGCTCTGGAAATTGAATTTTTTATACAAAATCTTAATCACAGTCACACAAATGAGTGGCATTAAATCATCCATTATCCGCTAATAAATAGCTTATCCTAGCAGAGATGTTGACTCTACGCATTTGGCTAAAATTAATTTGTAAAAACTGCAGCTGGGCAGGATGAAGGAACTGAATTGGCTACTGTCCCAGTTGCTGATTCCCTTTAGCCATAATCTGCAAACAGCAATATGGCCTAAACAAAAAAGCATAAAGCATACGTATTTCGCAGACGCCAAGATATTCGTGATGAATAATAAGCGATTAGCGACAAGATGATGAGTTGGCTCAGCTGCCAAGGCAAACACGTTTAGTGATTCAACCATATTTTCGCCTTAAACCCATCCTGCGACCCAAAAAAAAGGGGAGAATTTCAAAGCTCAGTGATTCATCCTAAAGCCTATTCCGGGGACACAGCGCCTCGGGGGAGAACAGCCCCAAATCAATTCGGCGACAATTTGAAATCCGAGCAGACTTTTCGTTGGGGCCCCCAAGGGGAATACCAAAATATACCCAAAACATTTGCCATTTGCTCCCCCGGGGCCTTGATGAGCTCAGCAGTGTGGCAAAACACCTACGGACAACGGACTAGGGACTATCAGAAGACCCAAAAACCCACACCCAACACCCACTGCCACTTTTGTGGGTAAATAGTCGGCATGTGTCTATAAAGCAGCCGGTGTCCGTTCAACCTGGCCAATATATATACATTATATATACATATATATTTATGCATGCAACAAATAATAGAGCAACTTGACTTAGTTGGAACTTTGGCGTGTGTTTGCAGGGCGGTATAGAGTGTGCGAATAAGCCCCCGCCTTTGCCGTAGCTAATCAAAGGTTCGGATTGCCCCTCAGCCAAGCTAACACACACACACACACACACACACACGTGTGCTACAGTGCCTGTGGGTCAAGTGACCAGGAGGACTTTCCTTGATTACAATCCACCTAATGTGCCCGAAGAGAAAATTCATTGATTTTAAAGGTAGACACAATTGGGAAATTGTAAAGAATTTTAGGTTTTAAATAGGGAAGATAGTGTTTTCCTTAATTTTTGTTAGTTTTTTGTGATCAGATTAATATCGAATATTTATTTACCTAATTATTCATAAAAAAAACCCTATAGTTAAAATTAAAATTTAAATAAAAAAAAAAAAAACATTTTTATAGAACAATTAATTCTAAATAATTTTAAGTTTTTTTTATCATTTATAAAATATAATATTTAATATAATAAATAATATTAAAATATTAATAAATTAATATTAAAAAATACTTTTATATTAATAATTATTATTAAAATATTAATATTAAAATATTAATAAATTAATATTAGAAAAATAATATTATATTAATATTATTTATATTATAGGCATTAAATTTTATATTTTATAAAATACCTTTTTTCTTTTCAAAAACCAATTTCGATAAAAGAATTAATTCTTAATAATTTTAATAATTTACTTATAATTTTCTAATTAAAATTCAGCATAATATTATATTAATATTTTTTGTATTATATTAAATATTAAATATTATTTATTTATTTTTATTTTTTTTTTTATTTATTATTAATTTATTATTATTTATTAAATATTATAAAATACCTAAAAACTATGTTCCTCTTTAAAAACCAATTTCTATAAAAGAATTAATTCTTGAAAATTTAAATAATTTGCTTATAATTTTCTAATTAAATTCCATCCCTGACCTCCACCAAAATTTAAATATTTCTCATTAACCCTGAATAGCTGGCCCGTTTTAACCCTGTTTTTCTCACGAATTTACTATCTCAATGCTTACAATCATGCTTTTTTGATAACTCCAGCGCTTTTTTTTTTTTTTTTTGTTGGCTTGACGCCTGCCTCTGCGGCAAAGTGGTTCTCTAACCGCAAATTTTGGTCTTTTTGTTGCTCTGGATTGCAGGATTGTGGAGACTAGAGAGTCTGCTGCTGGATTCCGCCAGCAATTTGGTGTATTCATTTTGGTTCGCGGTGGCAGTCGAATTGTGCTCCCTATTCCTTTTTTTTTTTTTTTGCATCATTTCGTTGGACTAACGATCGGAGTGGTAAAATCTGTTGCGCGGCTACTTAAGTCGAAAGCCAGGAGGAGCTGGAACCAGGAGCAGAGGAGCTGGGACCAAAGCCAGAGGAGCGGCAATAAATATTTATTATGTTCGCTGCTGTCGCATGTCTGGGATTCCTCCGTTCCGATTGCCTTGTTCGGTGTTCAGTGTTCGGTCTGCTGCAAGGAATTTGCTGACTGACAGATAAAAGCGAATCGCCTGATGCAAAAAAATAAAACAAAAACGGGGGAGGAAAGTGTGAGTTGGGCACCGCCGCCGCCGCCCCCTTACACTTGTCTACAGCTTTCGGTTTTGCTCTGTTTTCTCATCTTTTTTTTTGGTTGCTGCCGAGGAGGGTTCGTCATAAAATGCTTTGCTCGACTTTGACTCAGCAGCAGCAGGCTTGCAGGCATTCTCGCTCACGAATATGCAAAGTGAAAAGGATTTCAGATGAATTTGTTATGCGCATTTTGATGTCATTATCCTTAAAAGTCATTGGCCTTTTGCCCCTGCCGTCGTCATCCCCATCATCATCATCATCATCATCATCATCAGCATCATCGTCGCCACCGTTTAAGGAGTCTTTGTAAAATGCCAACTAACCAATTTCATGCGAGTCATATACATGATTTAGTTGGGTTCACTCGAGTGTGAACAGTGAACCCTCAATTATAACAACTTTTTTGAGGGTTTCTTTTCAAGAATTTTATCTTTTTGTGAAGGGTTTTTAAGTTCACAAAAAGTAAACAATGAATTTTAACTGAAGTTTTGAAAGGAGAAGAAAGAGGAGCTTTGGGATAAGTACTTGATGTAGAGATGATGTTTATCATACATTTTTAAATATTAAAAAAAAATATTCTAGTTCTATAAAAAAATCTATTTATTATAGAACTAGAACTAGACTAATAAAGAACTTAACTAATATTTAAATAACACATTTTCCCAGTTTTAATTAAATTTCTAAATGTAATCATTTATTAAAATAATATATTTTTTAAATAATTTGTTTTTAAATTTATAATTTAATATCCATAGTGAATTTTCAATCAATTTATTCATAAAATATATATTTTAAATAGCAAATTTTCCCAGTTTTTATTTAACATCTACAGAGAATTTTCTTGAAATTCAACTAAATTAAAATATATATTTAATTATCCATAAATTTGAATTGTTTTCCATAGCTTTACTTTAATTAACTTTCCCTTTCGGAAAATGTGGTAAATCAGTAAACTCGATTTAGGCCAGGTGCCGGCAAATAGTTTAATCTGTTTACTTTCCTTTTCGGTTAAGTACCTCTCCACCAACCCAGCCAGCTCTTCCCCCAATCGATTAGCAACCGAAAAAGACCAAGGAAATGGCTGCTTTAGCTGCTCCATGAACGGATATGGGATGTGGATATGGGCCGGAAACTCCTTTATTTGTCTATCAAAATGCGTCTGTGTCTGGGAAACATTTATTAGTTGCGTGCTAAATGTCAATTGTCATAATTAAATGTGACATCCCCGAAGCCGTTTGGAATTAGAAAAAGCTTTTAGCAATGCACAAAAAGCAATTTTAAGGGAACCAGAAAGACCGGAGGAGCTCTGCCAGCCATTCTGTCTGTGAATTTAACCTTATCGCCTCCGAAACGGGGTGCTAATTGTATCGGCCTTTGGCAGCAGTTCGTCCCAAGCCATCCATCCATCCGTTCCCATTCCGATCCCAGTCGAGTCGAGCTGAGTAGCTGAGTATTCAGTATCAGTATCAGTATCAGTTTTCCAGGCCGTTCGCCTCCTGTTTTATTTATTTTTATCGCAATTAATTAATGTGTCTAATGGCATTGGGTTACGACTGCGCCCGGCTTTAACCCATTTCGTTGCGCAACTAGCTGGCACAGTGGTGCATATGCGATGGGTATTGAGTTGAAAAAATATTATATTTATTCAAAAATGTAATATATTTAAATATAAATTATAAAAAAGTATTATTACGTATGTTTCCAAAAAGATAACTAAGGTGATAAGAATAATAAAACCCCTTTTACTTTATTTTTTTATGAAAAAAATATTAAATAAATAAAAAAAACATAAATAACATGAATAAAATAAATAACACAAATAAAATAGATATAAAATATATTTAAAAAAAAATTTAAGTAAAACCATTTTAAAATCTTAAAAGAAAACTTTTTTTACGTTGAATAAAAACATGTAAATTTTGTTTGTACCTTTATAGCAATTAAATTTAAATAAATTTTACTAAAGTCTTTAGTTAATTATTTTCTCATGATGTTTTTTAGGCTTTTAAAAATATTAAGTAAAGCTTTAAATATATTTCCCATACTTTATTTATTTTATAATACCAAATTTCTGTCATTTTAAACTTTCACTTTACCTTCCACCAAATAAAAATAGTTTTTTATTGATATACCGCTAGTATAGTCTTTTTATAAATTTTTCCTTTCCCTTTAAAGGTCAGGAAACATGTGATAATAAAAAAGAGAACACCCAATAGCCCGCTTCTTCTCTTATTGATCCTTGAACAATACAAATAGACAACATTATTCATTTGCATATCGTGTCAATTAAGTCAAGCTTTCGCTGGCACACACCCCACTGTGCATTCCGCTATCCCTCGCTGTCTTCTACCTTCTACCTCCTACCTTCTAACTCTTACCTCCTACCTCCTTCCAACTCCCATTCATTGCCATCCTTTACCCTCTCCCTCTCATCCGTCCATGCGTCCGTCCATCCATCTATCATCCAGCGGCGGCAACGTCTGTCCAATGTGTCGGACGTGCGCTTGTCTAAACGCATGCATAATGCCAATCAATCAAACACAATTATAAACTCTATTGGGGCGATGTCTCCCTCTATACCTCAGTGCCTTTTCCGCCCAACCTGCCTCCACCCGCGTAACGTGTGGCATATCGAGCGCACGTTGCAACCAGTTATGGCAAGTAGTAATGGCGTGTAATAGCCTGCAACGGTCCCTGACTTGCAGTCTTTGGCTTCAGCCCCGGCAATTTGCCCGGCGTCCATGTAATCGCTATGGTCGCATTAAAGCAGACCTCACACACACACACACACACACACACACACACACACACACCTCATGTTACCAAAGTAGGCAAAAAGCGGCATAAAATTCGTGAGAAAAATGAAAATAAATGCCTTGGATTTAGGGGTTTTGTATAGTTTGTTATCTAAAACTTGGTTACAAATCGAAATAAAAACGTATTAAATAATACCAAAGCTATATGAATTTCCTGATTTTTTTGTTCTCTAAAAATATTTCCTTGGCTTCTAGCTTTCATTCCTTACCCACAAAAGCAGCTTAAATTCAAACTGAATAAAATATAAATTAAAAAAAAGGGACATAATATTTTTGTTTACATTTTAAGGAACCTCTAACAGGTGTAGCCTGCTTCCCTCCCCCCGTTTAGTTCTCTTCGTGTTAGATTTATTCACCTAATCCAAATAATTAATTGAGCCGCTTTATGCGGTGCTTCCTTTTATTTTGTTTTAAGCCACACGGGGGCAGGCGGCAGTGTACCTTTTGCCATTTATTATTCTCATAGCTGCTATTCTTTTTTTTTTCACTTTTTTTTCTTTCACTTTGTTAAGGGGCACCTTTAGTGGATGTGATTACCTTGAGCATTGCATTCATTGTAATTGCTAACTCTGACCCAGATCCGGAACGAGAACAAAGCTAAACGTGACCAAGCAGCACATTTGGTTACCTTAGCTCTCACCTGCTCCGCCAGCACCTGCTCCTGGATCCAGTCCCTCTGTGTGCCCCTATTGTTTGCCCAGTGTCAAATAAAATAGCAATAACGAGCCAGAAAGTGCATGCCATAAGCATTTTCCAATTTGGAATATATCAACATTTAAGTGCTTCAAGTCCTAGTCCTAGTCCTAGTCCTTCGTCCTTATATATACATATATATATATATGTTAAAGTATGTGTGTTTTTGTGTACACAAAACCCACTGAGCCACGCATTTTGGGCAATCATATTTCGTTCTATTTGAACAAGTTTTATAATTAACAAGGGCCAAGGGGCTGTCTCTTTGTGGACCGAAGCCTTGAATACACTCTGGTAATTATAAGGATTTTTTTACACCCCAAAAACAAATATTTAAATGTTAAAAAAAATATAAACTAGAAATTATTCGAAATTATCAAGTGAAGTTTTCAATTATTATTTATATTTTCAAGACCCCAATTAGCCCCAGAAACAGCCAGAGAGTGATCAAGTCTATATTATACTATACCTATGACACCTTGACTAGGCTTTAAGCTCCCCCAAGTAATAATACCCTCTTCATAAAAGCAGGGGGTAACAATGGCGTAAAAGTGGTTATACGGGTGGCCTTTGTTTTCGGTTATTATTAAAATGATAATAACCTTAAAAATCAACATAGTCCTCACCCCCATTAACAAAAAGAAAAACCCATTCACCTCAGAACTCAGACCCTGCCTAGCCTGGCCTTTGCTTTACCACCATCCCCTCCCTCTTACCACCCACTCCCCTGACTAATTCCAAGGCCATTTTGCTTATGAAGTTCTTTATGCCGCATGTATGCCATCTGTTTGTTTGTTTGACTGACTTGCCGTCTGTTTTTCGCTTCTGGGTCTCTTTTGGTTTGTTCCCAAGTATTTCTGCTTTTCTTTTTCAGTTTTTCTGCTTTTTTTCTATTGTTTTTTTTTTTATTCAGCATTTGTCGCTCTCCTTCATTCATTCAAAGTCAAGCACACAAAAATTTGCATAAATAATAAATGCAGAAGAAAGAAGAGTAGCTAAAAATTAAAAGGAGAGAAAAGCATCAGCAAGAAACCCTTAATCAAAAGTTTAAACAATATAAAATATGAAAAATGTTTAAATAATAGAAGAAGAAGAAATAAATCTGCACAGATATTCTAATAATGGGGATAATGCCAAAAGACATTCGTCCAGAGAATAGAAAGCACAGGGCAGTCCAGATTTTTTATTTTTTGTCCCGTCCGCAATCTTTCAACTGGCTGCCATTTGGCAGCCGAATTTTCCCCCCAGTTTTCCACAAATTTTCCCCCTGACTCTCTCTCTCTCTCTCACTTTCTCTATATCTCCATCTCTTTCGTGTCCATTGTCAGTGTTTTTGTCCCGCTGCTTGTACTTGGCTAATGCAAAGAGCCTTGAAATTCTATATAGTTTTTACGGGTTTTCTCGTTTTTCTTGCTTTTCCTGCTACTCCTGCCTCAAGCGAGTGTTTGGGTGTTGGTTGTGCGGGAGTTGTGTGTGTGTGTGTGGTCGGTCACTTGGCAGCCGGCGCTGCTGTTTTTCTGTTTTTCCCGCTTCTTTTTTTGTGGGTTTTTCATTTTTCAGTTTTCTGGAGGAAATTGTGTCTAAAATGGGCTTCGGCCAGCATAGCACTTTAAGTCCCATCCCGCATTTCCTTGTCCAACTTCATTGAAACGTAAATTGTATTAAAGTTTCCCTCGAAAAGTTTTTCTTCATTTCGTTTCGCTTTTTTCAAGGAAAACCAACTGCCTACATACGAGAAAATAAATAAATAAAATAAAGCAGAGGAGGGACGTCAATATTTGAATATTATTTACCTTGAACCGGAGGACAATTGTTGTAATAAGTAATATTATGATATATACCAAGTGACCCAAGCCAAAATACACAGAGAGAAATGTCTTAAGGTTAGGTGAATAAATAAATATATTAAATATTTTTAAATGGTATTTCTTTTTAAGGCTTCTTTAATGTGTTTAATTTTATTTTTTATTATGGCTACTTGCATGCTACTCGTAATCTTCTTAAACGAGGCGCAAGCTTATCTTTCAGATTTCATATAGGTCGTTGAATTTCCATCTCCATCTTTTTTTCCCTTCAGGTATTTCTCGCTTCAGTGGGCGTAATCTCTTTAGAAAAGAAGAGGAGAGCCAGGACCTCCTACTACCTCCTACCTCCTGCCTCGCGCATTCATCGCTCAGCTCATCCTTTTAAATCCCAGCTAGCTTGTCATATTAGCCTCAGAGGATGAAACCACTCAACGTTTTTGCCATTGAATAACAAATTGTCTTAAATTTTTAATGCATATGACAATGTCAATAACAGTTCGCCCACATCAAAAGGAAAACAGAAAGCAAAAGCAAAAAGACAATAGGAAAAAAGTATGAGAGAAGCCAAAAGGAAAATTCATAGCATGATATTTTCGGTGCATTACAAATGCAGCAAATATCCGAATCCAAATATCGAAACTGATTGTGCAAAACAAAAATTAAAAAGGGGACTGGCCATTCGTATCCCTGGGATACGCACGTGCTGTATCTTCCTCCTCCATCATCCATTTCCCAGGGATATTGCTATTGATATCCCCCACCCACAAGCAGATTTCAATTCAGATGCTTTCGCATTTTTTTTAGTTGCCTTTTTTTTCCTGGTGAAGTCATTGTTAATTGTTCTGCTGCTGCTCTTTTTTTTTTGTTTTTGATTCCGTGGAAAGGTGAATATGCAAACTCAAAGAATTGCGGGGGAATGTGAGTAAAAGTGTTGATAAAAAAAAGGTACTCTGGCTTTTTTACAGGGTATCACAAGGAGGTAGAACAAGGATCTGTATCCACATTTGGCCTAGCAACATATTTCTTGGTAATATTTTCTAATATTAGATTTTATATTTAAATAAACCAATCCAAAACAATTTAAAAAAAATTGTTTTTTTTAAATACTTATATTAAACAAAAACCCCACCCATTCTTAACAATTTTTAACCCTCCAAACTTTCCCATCACCTCAAGACCTTTATTAAGAAGTACAACGTCCTGTCATCATCAGAAATCCTTAGACAGGAGTGTAACCACTGGATCCTGGTTCTCTAGTTCTGTGTTTCTGCTCCTGATCCCCCCGGGAACCAAGTGCTTACTGCTTGTTTGGGTGTCCAGTTCTGGGCGGCCAAAAAGAGTGACAGCCATGATGTATGATCCGTGTAATATTTTGTGTCACAACAGCAAACAGGCGCGTCTAAATATTTATCTCGGACTCGGTGGTGTGTGACAGGCTTTGGGTTAGAGCTTGATGGAGATGGACGAGAAGCTTGTTGGCCTCGCAGGTAGCATCTTGACCAGGAACTCAAGGACATGCCACAGTTATTCGACCCACCACCTGACCTCCTCCTATCTACTGCTTCTCTTCCTCAATGCGGTGTTGCCAACAAATTTGGCTAATTAGCGCTGCGCTCGAAACTCAGCCGTTAACCGCATTTATGTGTGTCCAACTTGGTGACCTATATCCATAGCTATATATATATATATGTATATATATAAATCTATGTATTGTGTAGGGGCTTTTAGCGTGGAATGTGTACATATACAAATATATACTATATAGAAAACGAGGCAACTCTAAGTGCATTTAAACTCGTTATGTGTCAGACAACAGGAACAGGAAGCAGAGCCGCAGCAGCAACCAGGACGACTGAGCCAACGATTTCGAGGCGAAAAGTTTTCTCTGTGGCAGTGGGAAAAACGCGACCGCAGCAAACTTAATGGGCGCGTGCCTTGTATTAACAGATTCAACATGCTCCCACACGGGGCTAGCTTCGGTGACTGGAGACTGGGAACTGTGGACTGGGCCTGGTTCTGCTTCTGCTTCTGGGTTATAAACAAACATACACGCAGAGAGAAAGAGAGAGACACTCACGCACATAAGCGGCTTGGCTTCAGGTGCTGCTCATAAAGTGAATAAAAAAGTTAAAAACCATCTATCCGCAACCCGATCTGAGGTCACAAACAGAGCCTTCTGCGCTGACCTTCCCGCGAGCAGGAAAAAAAAGAGAAAAAGGAAATAAACTCTACAACAATAAAAGCATATCGTTGAGCTGTAAAGTCAACGAAGCGAATGATACCCATTAATCAAAGTGAGAAATCAAAGAGCAAAGTCTAGGGTTTCAATTTCAATAAAGGAAATAGAAGATTGAGAGTCACAAAGCGGCTTATATTGTTTGAATATATCCTCAATATTAAGAGTGTTTTTAGCTACTAGAAGTAGTTGGGAATTTTAAGATTATATTTAAGAGTTAACTATATTTCATATTAGTAGCTGTTTTACAAGTGGTGAAATACACAGAAAAATACATAAAAAATATATAAAAATGTATATGAAAAAAAAAAATAAATAAAAAAAATATATTTAAAAAATAAAATTTTTATAAAAAAAAAATATATACAAAAATATTAGACCGCATCTGTGATCGCCAGCTAGCAGATCTAGACTTCTTACATTGCCTAGATTATTTTTATATTGCTAACTACATTTTTATAAATCTTATATATTTTTGTTGTGGTTGTTTTATATTTTTATTTAATTTTTGTTTTGTCTAGATTGTAGTTTAATTGTTTATAAATCTTATATATTTAATATTTTTTTTTTTTTTTGTTATCTCTTTTTTCATAGCTGAGTATTTCATTAGTCGACATCCTTAGCTTCCAGCTTCCCTCTAAACGGTGGAGAGCAAACAACACAGTGGGCACAAAATATATACACTCTGTCTCCGCTCTCCCTCTCTATCTCTCCCCATCCCCTCCCCGTCTCATAACGAGGCACTAAGGAAAATGCTTACTGGGCCTGAACGGCAGTAACATTGAAAATTCCCCGATGCGGATGCTAGTATGTATGAAAACTGCGGTGGTAATTACCCAACACAAGCTACATGTTACATGCTCCCCAACAACATATATATGTATGTAGTATATCCCAGCGAACAGATTACGACCGTTCACTCTATAATTAGGGGCACAGGGAAAATGCCAGAGCAATTCAACCAATGTTGTCGAATTTATATCCTGGCGATACAACCCGGCACCTAGAATCGTTCGTAGCATAAAACATGCTGTGATGGTGAGGTGAATTGAGGTGGTTGGGATGGAGTGATATTGGTGTGATGTTGGTGTTGAAAAAAAACCGCTGACAAAACGAACAGGCGACCGGCAGAGGCAAAAGAAAGAAAGCGCAAACATAAAATTGCTAATTTGAATAAGTCACGTGACACTCTCGGCGTTAACCTTGACAGTATCCCTCCAACCGCTCCTGCTCTCGCTCTCGCTCCTGCTCCTCCTCCTCCATGGACATGAACATGGTCTGGGGGACACACGCGCGCATTACTTGGCCCTGGTTCAGCTCAGGAAAATGGCCGTCGCCGCCTCCTACTCCTACGCCCCGACTGTTGACGCAGTCAAAACCGTATTATGGAAATTTGTCGTCGGATGGCGAATACATGCGATATGTGTGGCCCGGGATGAGCGCATGAGGACAGGACAGGGTTTCTGCGGTACGGATGCGATGATGATGACGCTGCGGTCCCTTGTCAGAGCCTGGATTTTATTATCATGCGAAAAACGTTGCTCCAAGTGGCGGTGCTTCACTCTCCAGACCCACACTCACCCACTCCACTTCACTCCCACTCCCACTCCCTCTTTTCTTCACTTTCAAAATGTTATTTATTCGCACAGTTTCATTTTAATCGTAAATGCCAGAGTCGAGAGTCCGAGCCGCAATATTCAGCCAGCGGCCACAATTAAGTCCACAAATTGGTGTCAATTCTTGCAGTGCTTTTGCTGTTTGTTATTGCTTTTCATTGTCATGAATGCTAAAATGATAGCGGTGGGTAACGAGGACGTCCCCCTCTAACAAGAGAGCAAACAAAAAAATTATAAAAAAAAAATTATAAATAAAAAAATATATATATATTAAAAATATATTTATATATATATATTTATATATATAAATCAATATATGTATAAAATATTAATAAATACATAAAATTAATACGCTTGATTTATCAAAGCTTCTGAAAACCCGAATACCTATTTCTATAAATATGTGAAACGGAAATACAGCACTTGAAGCAAAACAGCACCAAAAAGCACTTTTAAAATGTTTTCAACAAAATTTAAATACTAATAATAATACTAATTGCTGGAATATATGTTTCTAATTCATCCATAAAAAGAGAACAACAAAAAAAACCCCAAACCTTCTTCTCATTCATGCTTTTTCTATCTCATTTATGCTTTTTCTATCTCATATCAAACCGGAAAAGCACAAGCAAATTGGTGTGTTTTTTTTCCCATTGTTTTGCTCAAAATGTATATTTTATAACATTTTGACTTTTACAAATTTTACAAGCATTAAATAAACCCAAAAGTTCGCTTTTGCCAATGTTGTTTTTTCGCGGTGTGCAAGAGTCCACAAACCGTGCGACGGCAGTCATGCAAAGCGCTTTGCTTGTTCGTCCACATGGGCAATATTTTTATTTCACACGCTTTTTTTACATTTGCTAATTGCTTACGTTTGAGTGCACCGCGTCGCACCAACTGTAACTGTAATTGTCACCGGACGGTATGACGCCCATTGCCCCACCCTTTCCACCTCGCCAAAAGAAAGCAAAAAGAGTCCATCTGAAATGCGGTTAGCCAGGAAAATAGTTTGCTTTCTCCCTACCATCCTGGTGGCAGCAGTCACTAATTGGTTTTGCTCAAAGACAAAACCCTATACATTCGGGCAAGCTGCTGTTTCTGCTGCTGCTGCTGCTTTTGCTCTTTCATAAAGTAATATTTGCGAATTATTAGATTCAGAGAACCATATTCCAATTATGAAGTGAGAAATTTTGCACGATTTATAAGAGAATAAGCATTTCTAGTGGCAAAAAGCAGCTAAAATCAAGATATAGTGACTTTAAAAGCTAGGAATACCCGATTAATTATTAGCACACTTGGGAAAAACCTTGGTTTTTTTTGTAACCTTAGTTTCCTAAAATCCAGAGAGAACTCCAGCGCTTATTTAAAGCGTTGCGACTTGCTTCTTTGGTGAACCCTAACCCTTGGCTTTGTGCTTTGTGCGAAAATTTCCACCACGAAAACGTGTCATATCAGCAAATGGCTGGAGGCATGGAACGAACCCTGCTTTTATGACGCCTTCCGCCTACCGCCTCCTTGCATGTCTCCCATCTCTCACCTTGCCAACGACTGGCATCTGGCTTCCGCTGTGCATTGTCGCACCAAAAACTCTCCTCACAATTCCGCAATTTCGCATGCCATTAAGAAGCGATTCCAGGGGCGAATCAGTCAAGTCAGTCAGTCACTTGAGATATATATATATCCGAGAGTTTTCTCTCCCTCTCAAGTTGACTTATTTCTACTTTGGAGCGCAGCTCTATATTTGTTCGAGTGTTTGCATTTCCTAATTAATTATAATGCGTGACTCTCATACTTAGCGGGCATTATATTTGATCATGCCCGTATTTCCCACCCTCTCACAGAGTGCCACTCCCCCAGTTTTACGGTGGCACATTAGCTTTTTAGAGAAATGGCGAAGACGTCGCACCCACGGCGCTGGCCTGTTGTCGCTGCTGCTTGTCATTTTTCTACTCATAACACACTTTGTGTGTGTGTCCCAGTCCCAGAGTCCTGACTTCTATATGGTCCCTCCTGTCTGTGGGTGGCAGCCATGGCTGGTTGTGCCAAGTAAGGAGTACCCAGTACCTTACACAGTAATATTAATAATAATTTTATTTAAAAAATTTATTTTTGATAGAAAAAAACTTTTAGAATATTTTTAGAATATTTTATAATATTTCTTAGATATTTTTTAGTATATTTAAGTACATATCAATATATTGAAGTATATTTTTAAATACTTTTTGGTGAATTTAAAATGTCATTTTTTTTTAATTTAATAAAAATATACATTTAGTTCCGTTTAGTATGTTTTATTAATTTTTCTAATATTTCACAATATTTCTTTCAAAATAATTCGTTAAATTAAAGTATATTTTAGTATTTTGAAATTCAGAAGTTCCCGAAAATATATACTTTTTGTTTGTTAAAAAAAAAACACTAAATTAATTACTAATACCTTTTTTTTTTTGCTCTGTGTACCAGTTCCAGTGGTTAGCCCCTGGTGGCGTTTTCTCGCCGCTTTAATGCCAGCTCATATGACTTCTGCTTTTTGCCGTCAGTTTTATGCACATGAGACAATGCTTTATCAACAACAACAACAACAATACGACCCCCTGACCCCCCACCACCACCCACAAATTCATGGGCCCCACTTCTGCTTGCCTTCAGGAGAAGGAGGTGCGGCGACGGCATCGTTTTTTTGGATTTTCATAAATGAAATTTTGCGCCGCAATATTTTTAAATTTTAACAACCGCCAAAGAAGCAAGCCAAAAAAAAAAAAAAAAGAAAGGAGGAGCACACGACGATGGGTGGGAAGGAGTATGGGAAAACTGGGAAATAGACTTGTAAGTGGTTTTCTTGATTAAACCCTGGGCCTGGGTAATATGTGGTCCCGGGTAGACATGTGCGGCGGAGAGATTTACGCACGCTTTCGGTTCGGTTCAGTTTTTATGCCAAATAAATAAACAAAAACTTTAAGCAGCTGCGCTAGAACACAACACCCTAGAACGAAGTTTTCCCATTGAAATGGTTTGATTCTCTTCTTTTTTTTTTTTTTTTTGTTGGGAGCCCCACCAGCGCCCAGATGGAAATCTAATCGTTGAGATTTTCCGGTAGCTCGGTGGTGATTCTCAGCCAAGCTATAGGGATTTCCCACGCTCTTCACGCTCATTGAGGCCACACATTACCAAATTCGTGGCGCCATGGGAATTTTGACAGTGGAAAACTATAGTTGTTTCACTTTTTTTTTGTTTTTTTTTCCTCCCTCACAAAAAAGGGATATTTTTCAAATCGGTCGCTGGGGACGATCACGATTGCGGTTGAAATTCTATTTCTATTTCTAGTTTGGTGGAGTTCTTCATCCATATTTTTGCTGATTCATGGGGAATTCTTATATACATATATATAAATATATGGAGAGGGGGAAAGCAATTTGGGTCTCCTTCCATCCATCCCTTTATCGAACGCACCGCATTTCTTGGGAGGAAATAACTTACAAGTTGACAAACATTCCGGGGCCTTCTCTTCCGCTCCACAAATATGTATCTGCTGGTTGTGGGGCCCCCGGTGTTTAGGTGGGTAACAATTCCACAGGTTTTGTGTCTTTTCTTTTTTTCTTTCTCTCTTTTTTTTTTGTTTTGCCTGTTGTTTTCCCTTTCCCCGCCGAGAGACATTGTTGTATTTCGCTCAAGTACAGAAATTTGTGAAATTTGTATGCCCTTGCTGGGTGAGGTGGGAGGAGGTTGTATATTTATTTTTATGACACTTACTGTCTCAGTTTAAAGGTAATCAAAGGTATATATATAAGAGAAGCCTATATATTTATTTATGAAATATAATTTTAATGGGTTGAAGGAGTTGATCGAGTAAAAAGAAAAGCTAAATAGTCGGGGTTGCTTCAGAAATCACTAAAGGGTGTCAATAACAAGGCTACAAAATTTTGCAAAATTATATTGCATACTTTTAGTTAGTCTTTTTAAAAGGTTTTATAACCCTAGTGATATTTAGGGAGTTTTGGCTCTCCCAGAAGTTTCCCATCAATTTCTAGCAACTGTTTTTAAGGATCAATAAAGAAACATATAGATTTCATGAATTTTGGGATGGTTTAAGACCGACTTCCTCCTGCCAGGAGTTGTTAATGGAGACACTCGCATATGTTTATGCATACGCATACCTAAAAAATATAGAAATTACGTAGCAAACATGTATAATCAAAATGCGGCACACAATTATTTTTTCGTAGGCCGCGACGAGTATTTTTCGAATAAACACCCTGAAATTGGATGCCCACATGTGTGTGTGTGCGTGTGTGTTAGGCTTCTATATGGCCCGACCAAGTTTCCCGCCCAAGTATCCTCTTACAGCACTGAAAAAATAAAGGATTTTTCCTTCCATCAAGGTTGACTTTAATGACATGAATAAATGGAAAAGCATTCATCAAAATCATTAGGGGAGAAAATTATAAATTGAAGTGCACTTGAAAAATATTGAAATTTTACAAGATATTTTTTGTAAAGTTTAAGATTAGTTGAAATATTATTTTCTAGTAGATTAAACTGTATTTATTTTTATAACAAAATCTTGTAAATTTATTTTAAAGAATCTTCTAGAACATTTCTAGTTCTTCTTTGACACTTTTCAATTCATTTTCAAACCTCAAAACTATACTAAAAATAAACAAATCATAGGAATTGAATTATTTCCCTTAAATGCTACTTTAATTTAACAATAAATTATGCTTTCCCCCCCTGCAATTTGATATTTTCTTCGAGCTGTCTGATCGATTACCAGGCTGAAATCACTTTGAATTAACAACAAAAAAGAAAAACATATTTTTTGACTGCATGTGATGTCCCACAAAGTCACAAGGTCTGACGTCGCCCATGTGGCTGGAGCCGCACTCGCGAGGGGCCAAGGACAGCGTGTGTGTGTGTGTGTGGATGAGCATGGGTGTCGAAGTGGATATAGATCCCAGGCAGACGAGATGAGAATGAGACCTTCATTTAAAATTCGTCCCCGTCGCCCTGGTCTCCGCCTCCTTCTTCGCGACCCGCCAGCTGCTGCTTGTCTAACTCTCAGTTGTGTCTCATTATTTGTGATTTCTTCAAATCCTACTCCACTCTCTCAGCACGTGTGACACCCATATGCCACGCCTTGTTTCGGGGATACGCCCACGCCCACACGCAGGTAAAGCTTGTGTGTGAAAGCGAAAATGAGGAGGAAAAACGGTCTCAGTAATTTATTTTCACAGCAAGGAAATGCCGAAAATGAAGCCAAGGCGAACCCGCAAATAAACGAAGCCCCCGGTTCACAAAGACGCCATCAAAAGGCTAAGAAGGATGAGAGCCAGGAACAAAGAAATAATACAAAAAAAAAAAGGAAGAAAGAAAGCTAAAAATTAGGAAGGAGCTAGCATGCACTCAAAGAAATTCCGGAATGGAAAGGTGCAATTGTCAAAAACAAATGAAAAATAATAATAATAAAATATTAAAAATGTATTGTAAGCTGTATAACCCTTATTATATAACCCTCATTATATAATCCTTATTATATAACCCTTATTGTATAACCCTTATTGTATAACCCTTGCATAACTCTTATTATCTTTCGGTTCCTCTCCCAAAAAGAAACGAACAGAAACATTAAAAAACGCTCTCTTTTGCAGCATAATTGCTTTTCTTTTTTATTCTCTCTTAAGTTCCACTTAAAAATTAATTCTCTCGTTCGCTACGGAGAACTGCTCTCGCAGTGGAAGCAAGAGCGCAAAATGAAAAACCCAAAACTAAACAGTTTTTTTACACTTTTTTAATTGATCTTCTAAATTTTTAAGGTTAAGGGGGACTCCTTTTAGAAGTTTTGATAAGAAGACTATCGCTAGGATACTCTAATTTCGGCTTCCGGTAAACCTTTCAGTTTTTCCCGTTTATTATTTTTATTTTTTTTTTTAACAAATTTTCATTGTTGCTGACCTGTCACAGGCAGCGTTTCGCATCATAAATTTAAAAACATCACATAACTCGCATAAAACTGGGTCTCTCTCTTTCTCTCCGTCACATAACCGTTAGTCGGGAATGAGTTTTGCACCGACCATGCAAGTTTAAAAAGTAAAACTCAATAAATATGAATTACGAATTTTTTACGTTAACAAATTAAAGTGAAAGGTGGGTGGGTGAGAAGGTTGAAAAACAAAAAATGGAGAAAAAATTAACTCTGCTAGGGCTTTTTGTGTGTGTGTGTGTGTTTGTGCATTCATGTAACCGGCAACAACAATGGAATACATTAACACCCAAAACATTAGCGTGCCAAGGCCCAATTGAAAATAATAATTCCCGAGTGCTGCGAAGTATTCCCTTTTCCCCAGAACCATCCTTTTCTGTCTCACCACCAACCCCTTGCAACCCCTTTTCCTTGTCTTGAACACAGACACTTTAAGAAAAGTTGAAAAGAAAAGCTCGGAAATGGGTTGAAAATCTATTGGTAATTGTAATATTTATATTAAATATAATTAAGAACTTTAAACTGTTAATAACCAATAAACATTTCTCACAACATTTATAAAATTTTGTAACCATTTTTGGTTTAGTTTTTTATCTCCCAGTGTACTTTTTTCCTCCACAACTGATGATGCACAGAGTGGCGTTCTGTCTGTGTGTGCGAGACCATAAAAAGCACTTTCGAACGCATAAATTGATAAATTGATAATATAAATTAACCAATTCAATATTAAACATGAATGGCATTGTTTGGTTGTGTGTGTGCCACACAAAAGGCAACGAAATATAAAAGCAAAACAAACGAGAAATGTAGCTAATTTTATATAGGAAACCGAAACTTTGTACACCCTGAAAATAGTAACGAAAACCAATAGTTTGGTTAATAAAAAAATGGGTATATTGGAACAAAAAAGAATAGGAAAAATATAACAAAATATTTACATTATTTAAAAGAATTATATCTCTATAAGTAAAGCATTTATATGTGCCATGTTTTTGCTTAATTAAAGATATAATATTTTTAAAAAAGTATCTAAAGTATCTAAAAGATACAACCCAAGCTGAATAGAAAAAAATATATAAAAATCTTATTTCTCTTTTTTTTTTTTTTTTTTTGCAAATTGCATTACAGTTCTTAGAGAAATGTTTTGAATACCCTTTTGAAAAAAGAGAGAAAAAAAAGGACACCACAACAGTGGCAACATCAGCAGAACAATACAGGACGAGGACGTGCCGGGTTTGGCAGGTGATACACCCCCAGCCCCTACTGGAAGACCCCCACCCCGTCATCGTTCCATAAAGCTCTTTTTGGCTTCCGTTTCGTTTTGGAAAGCGAGGAAAGGCGCTTTGATGTTACACCATGTTGTTATGCTGGCAAAAATACTTGTACGCAATCATTAGTATGTGGCGAGTGTGTGTTTGGAATAGCACACATCAAGGACGGGATAGTTGCTGCTGGAGCAAGGACGAGGAAACACCATGCACACCATTTACCCATTACGATGTATTCCGGAGGAAAATGGCGCCGGGAAGCCGCTGTGTCGTTGCTGCTGTTGCTGTTGCTCCTCCCTGAACTCTCTCTCTCACAGTTGGTCCGGTTCAGCGATTCACAGCTTGGCTAAAACATTTTGGCACACAGTTTTTAATTTTTCTGTTTTTGCCGCATTTTGAGATTCGAACGAACGCGTCAAATCGATTCCCTCTCTCTTCTATAATGGAGAGCCAGCAGAAAGCTATACAAAAAGGTTTACGACACGGAAAGACCGCCACTTTTGTTGGGTAGTGTATATGACCTAATTCAGTTTTTCAAAATTACTTTTCAGGGTGGAGACTTTTTGGGGAAATTAAAGGAAAGTGTTTCGAAATTTTCAACTATTAATTTAATATCTATAAAAAAAAATTTATGAAAAAAGGTTAAGTTCTTAGCTAAAGTTCTTAAATCTTGTTTACTATAACCCTTTAACCTCTATAGATTTTCAAATACAACTTTTAAAACTTAATCTTATTGTAAATCCCAGCCACATACCAAATTTTATGCCAATCGGTTGGAGATTATTAAGCATAGAAGTGTATTCAAGTTTCCTCCTGATTCTAAGCAAGAAAGTATGCTATGATTTGAGGTTACCGGGTATGCCATGGTCGGTTTTTAGCTAGACTTGAAGCAATTACTTACAAAATGAAAGAGAACATGACAAATTATAAAAGAAAATCGTCTCAGAAGAACCTTAATTCTATAGAAAGTCTGAGATACAGCTACGGTCACAATAATAGCTCTACGAATTTTTGTTTTTTTGCTATAAAATAATTTCTTTTATCATTTTTAACACTAAATAATATTCCAAGTTCATAATAAAGTAATATACCTTTTTCAAGTGCTTTAATTTTAATGAAAAATGTACTGATACTGTTGATAGCTTAATTAGCGGCGCTGATTTCGCGACCGCAAAAGACAGAGCCGTCAGAGACATCGTCCGACGAACGGGGGGAAAGGACCCCGAAAGCAATTAATGACCCCATTATGCTGGCCACTATACTATCTTCATTATAGTTGTGAGATTGACAGCGCGAAAATCGTTTAAATTGATGATGGAATTTCGACTTTGACATGGAGACCAAGAGAGACAGAGACCGAGAGAGTTGAGTTATAAAAATAAGAATGAAAAATGTGACTTTACGGGACTTGATTGCTTTAAGCTTTTATAAAATCAAGCCATATAAAAAATGTAACATACATTTTTAACGAGGCTTCATTAAAGCGAACAAAATTAAATAAAGTTCAATATAGAATGTTAACTTAATCAAAACATAATTAAAGAAGAAAGAGGTATTAAATATATTTCTTGTAGAATTAAGTTTTATAAACTGCAAATCATAAAATATATAAATCCATTTTTGAGAGATCAGAGAAGGTAACCCGCCAACAGGATTTGACTATATAAATATTCAAGTGAAATGCAACAAATTGTCACAAAAAACTGTGACCGCAAATTGGAAAAATATCAAGAGGAAGATATATATATACATATATAGGAGGGAGGATGTCATCAAAATAACAGGCGAAACAGCAGAAAAATCGAAATCATGGGGACAGGGTTCTCGATTGAGACGTTTTATCGATGGGAAAATAGAAATGCAACCGAAACAGAAACAAATATACTAGATATATAGAAATGGAAATGGAAATAGAACCAAAATAAATATAATAAAAGGTGAAAAACAACAACAAAAATTGGCATGCTAAAAGGATCACACCGTAGATTGCTCTGATTGTCCGGTATTTAAATTCAATATTCCAATTCCCCTTGCTGCGCTTCTCCATCCTGTGTCTGTGTCTGTGGCCTGTCCGGCTGTCGCATAAAATAAGCAAATTAACATATTTTATTTGCACTATGCTATTATATTTAATAGGATTTTAATGCGCGGTAACACGACCGAAAGCGTGCATTTCAATAAATTAAAAGCCCGGAGCCCGGGAGCTGAGAGAGCTGAGAGCTCAGAGCTGAAAGCACCGTAACACCATGGCCGCCACTAGAGCACCGAAAATTGCAATTTCATGAACTCTGCCGTGCCGGGAGCACTTCATTAGCGACGTGGATTGAAGGGGCGTGGCTGGGAAACAGGGGCTGCTTTCGGGTTGGGTTGAGGAGTTGGCACAGAGAGATGAGGCGAGGGCTAATTGCTAAATCAAGCCGCCTTGCTCCGCCTCACGTTGACTGACAGCGGCGGCAAAAGGGTGGGGGGAAGAGATAGATAGACCAATGGATAACCATCGGAGTGAGCCAGCTGGCAAGCTGTCCCTCCTGGCGCCGCACTGGGTACAATTAAATTATGTGCTACACGTGCCCAGGACACCGAGGACACTAACCCGGAGGTGGGGTTAAAACTAGCTCACGGAATGGAATGCCTTTTTTTTTACTAGCTTCAGCTTCAGCTCCTTTGCCATGTACATGGATGGGCTTGTTGTTACAACTCATTAGTTTCGCATGGCAACCGCCGCCGCCGCCGTCGTCGTCGTCGTCGTTGAGGATCCCTCCCCACAATCCTTTGATGCAGACAAGGGTCTGGGATAGCCGGGGCTTTTGGATGGCCACTGGAAATGTTGTAGCCACTTGTGTCGGCTCTTCTCCGTGTCTCTGTGTCTCCATCTTGCCATGTCGCCATGTCTCCGTGTCAACGTGTTGATGATGGGGCCACGGCAAACTAGAAAAATGCACGAGAGGCAGGCAGCCAAACCAAACAGGGCAGGAAAACAAGTCAAGGGTCGTCCCCAGACGTGCCCATTTTCGGTGGGCAAAGTCCCAACAGCATCCGCACACTTATTCCACCATTTCACCACCCTAAAGGCTATGGGCTTCGTTGGAGATTGTCACGCCTAGACATGGATGGTCATGGGGGTCGTCTTGGAGTCACACCCACACCATTTCCAAGTCGAGCTCTAACTTTGTCGCGACGCAATGATATTGAGAATTAGCCAAATCCCTGAGCCTTAGCTTGGTTCGTTGATTATTCCTAATTTGGACTTGAGGGAAATCCTTAAATATATAAAATATAAATATATATTTGATTTGTGGCGAAACCGAAACACTGATTTTCTACCAGGCTACATGTGTTGCTGAAGGTCCTTTTCCCCCGCTGCTCCTGGTCCAAAAAACCCATTTGGTCCGGCCACCAGAGTTATTTGCTCATATTTAATGAGCTTCTCCACACTGTGGAAGGGAGTACGACCCTGCGGGCCCACAAGGGGCTGCTCCAGGTGGTTGCTTCGTGTTTGGTGGTTCGCCTTGAAGTAACCACAATTAGCAGACAACCGAAAGGGGCTACCGTCCGAGTTTCTCAAGTCGGGTAAAGCCCAGTGGAAAATGCCCATCTCGTTAAGCGAGGGTTGATCAAATTAGCAACAAAACTTTACAAGTGTGCTCAACCACTGTCCTTAAACTCTTCACAGACTTCATTTATTCAGTGTCACTTTGGCCACAATCAAATAGTAGTTAGGGTCCAAGCAATGTCTTTTAAGAAAATTATTAAAACCCTTAACCAGAGATTAAATATATGTGTTTCGTTTAACCACTCTTTTTTTGGGAAATTAAATAGAGAATATCCTCTTCATTTCAAGAAACAATTGTAAAAAGAAACCTTAAGACCTTTAACCAGAGCACAAATATGCAACTAATATCAAAATGATATTTATCATTTATCGCTTTGGGCTATTTTATTTATAAATCCATCTAATTTTATTGCAAGGATATTTTCTTAAGAACAATTTTATGCTTGGTTATAAATAGTTTCCCCATGGCCCCGCAGATTTGTGCCATTCCAATACATTTTCATGGACAACAAGTTGCTGGTCACTCTCTCCCCACCACCCACTCCTTCAAGCCAATCGCCAGATGTTGCGGAATTGTGTGTTAGGTTGTGTGTGTGTGGGCGTCCGAATCAAATAACCACCGAAATATAAACTTATCCCGGTTAATATACAACCCAGGCGCGCTGTTCCGTGGTCTAAGACGAAAAGGTTATGGGGGAAAAGGTAAAGTGGCAATGGCTCCTGGCCCTTGCCCCGACGCGCCAGTAAGAATCCAATAAAAATGCTTGCGACAATAACATATTACAACATGCCTTCCATAACAATGAACCCTTCGAGCCTGCGAGCCTTCGAGGAGGGGCTGGGATGGGCTGGTCTCCCGGGGGCAGGGGAATATTAGGATGTGGAGTTTGTTTGGGCCACGGTTCGGGTTTGTTGTTGCCACCGTGTGCTCCTGCTTGTCCTTCAGGACACATGAAAATGTCAATAAAGGTCGCCCCATGTTGTTGGCCCAACTCCGCAAAGTTACGCACTTTACGCCAAAGCACCTGAAGCTATGGTAAGTTTACCTGTCCTGTGTCCACCGCCCGTTAGCTCCTCCCACCTACAGCTCCCTCCTCCTGCTCCTTTGCTCTCGTCCTGATTGGCTTTGGGAGTGACAAACACACAGAGTGGAAGGGGGCGCGTAGTGAATCCCTTCCTGGAGCTTGCCTTATTTATTACTTTCGGCCACTAATTGACAGCAATTTACCGACCAAAGAAGAAGAGTTGGCCAGGCCAAGCACACACTAGGCCAAATAAAATAGACGTAATGGAACCCAAGTCATCGCGTGCAGGGGATCATTTGCCCCGCTTTTCCACTTTTCCACTTTTGCCATGCCGCTTCCTCTGGGCCAGCTCCCTGGCTCTTCTCTATTTTCCTCTCTCTCTATCTGTCTCTCTCTCTCTCTCTCTATCACTTTCTACGGGCCAGTAACAGCGACTTACTTCATAATTGACAGCTAATTTCGTGCGTTTATTGCTTCACCTCGGTTATTAATATTTATGCGAAGCGAAAAGCATCGACTTTCCTTCGTTTTCCCCCCCGAGTGAGTTTTATTGGAAAAACTCAGTGACCAGAGACACACAACAGGCATTGGTGGTCAAGAATTTCCACTTTTCGACACTAGAATAAAATAGGGATAAGGAAAGGTAGCTACAAAAACTCTAATAAATTAAGTTTTACCAAAGGACATATAAGAAATAAGATGCGTAACGCGTGATGAGAGCAGTTTGAAAGCTCTCTTTCGAGAGAGAGAGAGAGAGAGAGAGAGAGCGAGACGCCAACTCTGCCGTTATGCATCGTTTGCTTTGTCTTGTCTTTGGTAAAAATATATTTGTCTTCGGAGTCTTCGGAGACCTTTTGATAATTTTTCATTTTCAATAACAGGTAATCTACAAATAATTAATAGAAATACATTTATAAACATATTTCAAAAGTTCTAAAAAATCTACCCTTGAAAGTTTTAAGGTATATTATGTGTGGGAATTGAACCTTAATTTTTTCATTCCTGCTTAAAATCCCAAAAGTAAACCTTTTTAAAGCAGCTATCTTTCTGTGGGATTTTCTTCCTCTTGCGTCAAGTCCTTTCAAATTATATCAGAATAGCTATATAATATAAGTACTTTTTGTGCCTTTTGTGCTTTTGTTTCATTTGGCACAAGCAATCCTGTCATCACGTTTGATAGACGCTAACATTTTATTGGCGTCAGGATGATGGAACCAAACTCAATTTAGTCTCACGGTAAATTTACCTTCAACATTTCGACTAAAATTACCCTTCGCATGAAGTTTTTGTTTTGCTTTTGCAGAATTTCCGCATGCCTCATTTTTCCCTGAGATGTAACGATTTTGGGAACCGAAACTGACTTTGTTTATTCATCGATGAGGGGGGGATACTAATTGGTAATCTTACACAAAAAAAAAAAAAAACCTCCCAAAGTCCCTGTAGGCATTCGTGAATGGAAGGTGACACAAAAGTCCCTCTATTTATGTTGTAATAAAATATTGACATACAATAAAATCAACACAGAGAATAAGCAAAAGAGAAAGAGAGAGAGAGTGTGGGAAATTGTATTTAATGATTTTATTACAGCATTTCGCTGGATTGGCGGCAGGTTTTATGTTTTGCCAACTGCTATAACTTTCTATAGACACACAGAGAGAAAACCAAGTACCCAAGTACACAGCCCTCGGATGCGTAGTGCTTACTTCCTTCTATACTTCTATATGTATTTGTATATATTTCGAGTCCATCTGACGGCCACTGGTGAAATGACAAATGTAAATGGCTTTGAAAGCCTATAAAATAAGAAATTCCAGGGGCCATTTGTATGTCTGCGATTGTTGGCGACAGAAAGCCTCTCTTCGCCGCCCAAGAGCTGCCAATTTTTCGCCCAAAAACTGGAGGATGCCAATGCCAATGACGATGATGATGAGGCTGACAGCCCGCCAACTGAGTTTGAGCCAGAGTTTCGAGTGGAGCCAGTCGGCGCGGCCCTCCTTCAAATTGTTTTTCACATTTCGTATGCCAATCGAGGAGAAGAATAACAACCAGTATCCGTTGAAAGTAGAAAACGACAAGGACGAATAAACTTGAAATGACATTTGCAAAAATTTTAATGACAAGACAAGATTAATCAATACGGGACACCATACACCACTGTGTGTATGTGCCACGTTTTTTTTCTGCTGACAAACAGGAAAAAATATACACCGCCCCGCAAAAGAAAAAGGCTCGCTCATTCGAGTGTTGTTGGTGACTAAAAAAACACCAACAGCAACAAAAATGGCTACAAAAAAATAGCAACAAACAGGACGACGACACGCACGCATACAAAATATTTCCACACAGTGCCTAGGAAATAAGTTAATGGGTTGGAAAAGGTGGCTCCGTATCCGTATCCGTTGTATACGCCCGCACATACTACTACTATGTATGAACATGGCCGAGAGAGCCGAGTGCCAAGAGCTGAGCTGGCCAATATTCATGGAGTCTATTGGGTTGAAAATCCCAAAAAAGTACGTAAGGGCCTAGAGCGATTATTGGTTATCGGATGCCTAAATGATATTTGTGTTCTATAGGGCCCGCAGGAATTATGTGTTGTCGAGCCTTTCAGCTGCAAACAAATTTATTTTAAAAGGTACAGATATGAGGTAAAGAAAAATTCAAATAAATAAACAAGAAAGGAAATAGGTAAATGAATAAAGAAAATAAATAAATTGATTTTAAACATAAGAAAACATAAAGAAAACAGTAAAAACAACTATAAATAACAAAAAATATCGGAAAATCGTTACTTTATCGATAAAATTTTAAATTAATGTAACGATGTACATATGTGCCATAGATCGATATTCTATGTATAGGAAAACTAAAATTTTAAAATTAAATAACTAAGTACGAATATATTTCTGTTATATTAATATTTGATATATTAAAATCGATCTTTTTCTTTAATAAACGTTGAAATTTTTGAATTGATAAATTGATATATTTTTTGATATTTAAATAGTCGATTAATTAACGTCTTTGTTATCGATAATATCAATACTGTAATGTTAAACGAGAATTTTCGATACTTAAAATTTTTTTAGAAAATCCCAATTTGCATTATTTTTTGCAATTAACTAAACATTAAAGTTAAATGCAATACTTTTAGATTTTCTTTTTTAATTTTTTAAGTCGTTAAATATATGTACATTTCCAAAACAAATATTAAAACATAAATCTCAAAGTTAAAAAAAAAATAGATATATAAAACAAATTAACCAAGTAAAATTACTCCTTATAATACACCTAAAAAGTAAGGAATACTCGTTTTTAGCATACTCTTACATAGCCTATAAAGTCGGTTTACACTCTGCGTGCATGATAAAAGGGTTTTTAGCAGGAACCGGAGAGCGAGAAGGCTGGGACCTCATGGTGTCCGTGCTTTCTGCTTTCGTGGCAATTGTTTAAAGGCATGACAAACCAGAATAAATGGCACAGAGAGCTGTCACAGAAAGGAGCCAGGAGCCAGGAGCCAGGAGCCAGAAGCCAGGAGCCAAGAGCAGCGAGGAGCCAGGAGCAGATGGTTGGCTCCAACGCATCGATGGAATAATGGCCTTAACGGGATGTGTTTTCGCACAGAGACTTGCCCCTGTCTGTTGTCTATCCATTCATTGCCCCATTCATTCAAAGCTAAAATGTTGAAGCTGGCTGGGAAACAAACGCGTTGACAATTTACTGACCTGCAAAGATACCAAGAAAATGTTAAGAAAATGGTGTGTTAGTCCAGGGTAATACTGCATACGACTCTTACAAGCTAGATACATCCAAGAGACAGTCAACGAAGCATTAACTGGGCTCTCTACTCTCGGACATCCCCGCTGGGAATGTGACTTATCCAAAAAGCCACGGGATAAGTGGCCCAGAAACGGAATGAATACATATAACGTATATATATTTATATAGATAGAAAGGAGGTTGAGGGGGAAAAACCAAAAACCAAATAGCAAATCGAGCTGCGACTTTGTGTTTATCCCTTTTGGATCTGTGAGACTTTTGTTTTCAATTAGACTCAGCTTTCGATTGCTTCTCCCTTCCTCTTAGCCACACAGAGCCCTTTTTCCGGCCATCTCTGATTAGAGTCTTAACCCTATGGCTTTGTTCTCGATTGTCGTCTCAACGAGCTAACGAAATGGCGGCATTCAGATAACTATTCCGAAAATTGATATTTTGTTGCTCTATAAACCTTTCGATGGTAATTGTGGGAAGTAACAGAAAATGACAGACTAAAACCGCCAATTAGAGGGAATTTTTCTATGGTTTTTTTGTTCTAAGAAAATATTTAGCAATCAATCGAGAAATGCCGCTAGGTTTATACTCTAATTTCTAGCACACTTTTGTTAATAAAAGATTACTTTTGTACCAAAATTCAGATCCAGACAAAGGAAAACATAGATTTCATACTTAAAAACCGGGTATTACATGGCTGTTTGTTATTACTTTTTGTTCCTCAACCAAAAGCTCTAACTAGGCAACATTTTCTGTGATGTCCAGTCATGGTCTAAGCAAAAGCCATTCATCAGAGAATGTCCCCTAAACGCAACCGTAGAGCAACTACTTCTTGTGCCTAATGCCTGTGAATTATGCACTTCAAGAAGGCCTTATTATCAGGGCCTAACCCGCAGTTATAAGGCAGAGGACCTCGGTAACCCGAACTCCTTGACAGAAAAATAAAAAAAAATATATATATATGGTATATAAAGAAACGAAGCTTAGCTGGGGCTTCGGCTCTGCCTTGTGGTCATTTGTCCAAAATTCAAGAAAATGGTAGACTGAGAGTGAAACCAAGTGTGGGGAACTTGGACTGAGAGGGTGTCTTGGACTTGGACTGGCACTGAGTCTGGGCCTGGGACTTGGACTTGGACTGGGCACTGGGAACAGCGTGACTAACGAGTAAAGTAAATGGAAAATGACGACAAGAAGGACAAAGGCGAAAACTTGGACAAAGCGCAGAGTGAAAGCTTAATAATAAAACACTCCATCTCAGCCAATGAAAACATTCACGACAACGCATTTTGGTACTTAAAATTGTATTCTTTTTCTGTGTGCTGTGTTTTTTTCTGTGTGTAGTTTTGGGCCTTCTTTATGGCTCTGGATACTTCCTCAATCTCAACCCGTTGACGGGGGTCTTTGGGCCATCATCATCATCAGCATCAGCATCGTTTCCAACGATGACGCATGTTTGCCCCAAAACGCGGCCAAGATGAGGGAAAAAGCCAGAAAAGTCAGGGCCAATAATAACAAAAAGGCGGCAAGACAAGAAAAAGCGGGCAACAAAAAAGATCAGTAAAATGCAAAATGCCGTCGTCGTGGTCGTCTTCGTCTTCGTCATCGTCATCGCCGCCATCTCCCACCACTCCAATGTCCGTTTATTCGTTTTGCGCCACTCCAGTGACCTGCACTTTGTCATCTTGATCTCTGTCCCTGGCCAGCTCCACCAGGGGGGTCAGCTCTCGACAACAATGAAAACGAATGCATTTCGAACTCTGAGCGCAGAGATATGAAATTATTTTTTATTAGTGGCCGCAGGGATGCGCAGGACGCAGTCAAAAAAAAAGATAGCGAGAAAACGAACGCAACAAGCAAAGAAAAGCGAGGGAAAAGTGGAAAATGCAGGACCTGGCTGCCATCCCATGCTGCATTCTTCTCTATTTTTTTTTTTATCACCGAAACTAAGAGCGTTCCTTTACTCTAAATAAACAATTTTAATTTGCACAACTAAGAAGTTGAGATGCCGAGTGCACAGTGCATTTCTTTGGATTTATTTAAGAGAATTAAATTAATGAGAAAAAAATAAGAAGGTTGCTAAAGAAAAAAAAATATAAGAAAAAGTTGCGAAATCTTTTTTTTTTAAGTGTTGCCACAAAGTGTTGAAGTCTTTTATTAAATTTATTAATAAGCTTTTATTTATTAAAAAAGAAAATATAAATATATATACAAAAATTATATAAAAAAACTATATAGAAAAATATATATATAGAAAAATATTTTTAAAAAATATATCAAAAGTATATTAAAAACAAATATAAAAAAATATATATTTAAAAAATATATATTAAAAAAGTATATATTAAACAGCAATGTTTTTTTTACTCGAAAATATTTTAAATTGTTCTTTTTCAGACATTTTTGTTTAAATTCCATACGAAGTTTATCCTTTAAATTGTTTAAAGTGTACAAAAATATCATAAAATCTTAAATTCAGAATGCTGATTTGTTAAACTACAAAATAACTAACTAGAAATGTTACTCATTTACGTGTCAAAGTTAGCTTACTTTATTTTATTTGTCTAAAAAACTTTATTTTTTGCTTTTTTTTTTTCTGAGTGCCCTATAAGGTCCAGTGGCAAAGGAAATGAAATGGAAGCAAGTTGCTTGTTAGTGCAACAAATTACTCAGAAAGAAAAGGGACAAGTTTTTAGAAGAGTCAGAGTCAGACAGTGATAACCGGAGAAGTAGAAGGGCTGATGGCTGCTGGTGTTGGCGCGCACATGAAATTTTTCTTTTCTTTTACCGGCCCCTGTGTCGTCCTTCCAACTGACCAAATGACTAAGAAAATTGCTTGGTCAAGCACTTTGCCGGCTTCACTTTTATATTTTATGACATTTCAGCTTTTCCCTTAACACTCTACACTGTCCATTGTCATATTGTCGTTGTTGGTGTTGTTGTGTTTTTTTTTTTTCACATGGCAGTTACGCAGTACATACCGCTGGTACTCAGTTAGCGGATTTAAAGATTTACCCCGAAACATTTAACCAGCTGAGAACTACAACTTGGTTGACACGAAAAGGTAAGGCAGTCAGAGAGAGAGAGTTCCGTGGATAACAAAGCTCTTTAAATGCATGAACTCCGAGCTGACAGAGTGTGTAGAGAGTGTGGAGTGTGTGTGGTGTCTTTTGTAAATCCCATTTAATATGAAAAACTTGTGTCAGTGAAGAGACAAAGCATTTTTCATAAATCTGATGGAGTTATTCATGCATCTCAATGGGGATAATATCAAAAAAGATGGCATATCATCGTTGGGTTAAGGGTGAAGTTCATTCAAATTAATTCCAACCAAGTTTCAATACCTTTACTTTATTTATAAATTTATTTTTGATTTGCAAAAATAGTTTCTCTCCGGAAAATAGCAACGAAAACTTGCAAGCTAATCGACAAAATTCAAATGATTGCAAAATGTGTGTGTTGTGTGTGTGTGTTCCTGCAAGTCATTTACTACTACATCCCCCCCTTTTTTGGCAACATTTCGTTGCTAATTGGTAACAGTAGTGTTCCATTCCACATGGAGCAGCTTAGGAGATAAAAGCACTCCAAAAGAGGAGAGTAGCAGCTGAAATAAATTAACACGAGAAGGAGCTTGGAGGCCAAAGGAAAGTCAGAGATTGCTGGACGACAGACTCGATTCACCTAGATATAATCGAGGACGACGTACAGGCTCTGCCTCATGATGCGGTGACCAAGCAAATCCACATTCCACATTCACAACCCACACCCAATCACAGTCCCAGCGATGCAGAGAGATGCTCATGTTCAGGCGAAGGCTCAGGCTCAGTCACAGGCACAGGCACAAGCTCCTTGTTCATGCTCATGCTCATGCCTTTGCTTTTGCTTTTGCTCTTATATATCCTTGCGAAATCGGTTCTTGTCATCGCAGCAAATCTCTGATGCTCGGTTGAAATCTCAGCCCTGGCTGGAAAATCAATTTGCGAAACCTTGGCATAACCATTTTCACACTGAAGTTGCGCCACAAACTTTTGCTTTGCATTTTAAATATGTATGAGGTGGGTTTTATGTTTATGCACACACACATACACATTCTGCTCCTGCTGGAAGCTGCTTCACAGCATCCCGATACGAGAGGCATTGCAATGACGTCGTCGGTGGCGGCGGTGAAGCTTCAGCTTCAGCATCAGCTCCTCCACGCACCGATTTTTTGCTCGAATAAATAAAAATCAAATGCGTTATGAAAATTTACACTCGCCTATCTCACTGACAGGCGTCGGCGGCGACGGCGGCGGAGGTGGGCGGGGCGGTCTTGAAATAAGTTTGGCGAATTTTCGTTGGCGCTTCGATGGAATTCTCTCTGACACATCGACACCGCTCCCAGCATCATCACAACCACCACATACCGCTGGCGCCGCAGCACTTGCCAGCTCATGCGAAAAAAAAAAAAAAAAATGAAATAACGGAACCAGAAGAGGATCAGGACCAGGAATAGCAGAGAGTATAGAAGGAGTGTCGGCGAGGCGAAGCTTAAAATACCCTGGACATAAAATGTATGACATAGTCCATCAAAATATTTATAATAGGTATCAAGATCGACACAAAAAATCATTATCGATTTGATTTTTTTTATTTTTTTAATTTAATTTAATTTTTTTTTTTTTTTTTTTTCAATTTAAAATTTTTTAAAAATGAAAAAATATAAATCAGACAAAAATGCATTAAATTCAATTCGCTTAATAAATCTGCATACAAAATTTTAGGGTTTTCAAAATTGCATTTTTTGTCATATTTTATACAATTAAATTTTTTTTTCATAAAAAAAATATGAATTTTCTTATCATATTTGGGAAAATTTAAAAATTTTAAAAATCTATAGCTCAGCCAAAACAGATTTTTTTTTAAACAAAAATAATAATTGTGCCCAAAAATATAATAATATAATAATAATAATAATATAATAATAATAATAATAATATAATAATAATAATAATAATATAATAATAATAATATAAAAATAATCATATTCAATTTGCTGCCTAAAATATTTTATACTTTTCAAGGGGTTCCTAAAAGATTTCAAATCTTTAGAAATTTGTATGTTAATATAAAGTAAAAAAAAATAAATGGTAAATAGAAAAGAAGAGTATTTAAACCAATAATTTTAATTTAGTTTAAGATACCTCTTATGGCATATTCCCTTTCAGTATAAAGTCTATATATAATTTAATATCCTTTTCATAGTGGCCTCACATCGATAAGTTAGGAAATAATAATATAAAATACAACAAGTGCTGAATTGAGTGTAAACGGAGTGAAATAATGGCGAAATAAATGCAATTATTTTATGAATAATTAAATATAATTCATTCCTTTTCCCCTTTGCGTTTCGTTTATGCCTTGGCCATCATTTCCTACCTCCTTCGTGAGTAACCCACCTACCTACACCCGTTCCCTGTGGAGTTGGTCATGTCATTAGCCGCCACTTTGTTGGCCCTCAATCTCTCTATCTCTCTCTCTCTCTGTTGCCTCTACCCAGATGGTATGTGGTGGTGGGCCCCTCAACTGGCAATTTAATTAGAGGCTAGAAATCTGTACCAATTGCACCAGCAGCGACGCAAATCCAATAACAAAAGCAGGAAGAGCTGGAGCAGGAGTGACCTGCTAACCCGGCGCCAAACTAACCTAAGCAAAACCCATCAGTTTGGGTTACTTTCTCCATCTCTCTCCCCCTCCCTCTTTGGTTAAAGGATGGTGGTGGTAGTGGCAAGATGCTGGCATCATTGGAGGAGCATCGGCCTATGGTTTCAATTCAATTGAGTGAGCCGAAGAAGAGATGGAAGCCGGCAAGGAGCAAGGAGAGCTGGCAACTGGGAACTGGCAACTGGGAGCCCAGAAACCGGAGACGGAGACGAAGCCGGGTAGCTCAAGTTTTTTTTTCTCGTTTTTTGGCTCGCTTGTCACGCTCCGGCCTCAACGTAAATCGCTGCCCGATCCAAAGGCCCGGCACGTAGCAAACTTACGTACGCCGGGCCCACAGGCCCAGAACTCGTTAAAAGCGATTCTTGTGCCTGCTCTCCCTGTCACAGCTGTTGTCATTGTCGCTACGGCTGTCGATGTGGAAGTGGAAGTGGAAAGGCAGAGGCAGAGAAAGAGGAAGTGGATATGGAAGTGGAAGTGGAATGGTAGTGCAAGTGCAAATGTCGAGTGTCTAGCCTCTGCCACATCCACTTGCAGTCCCACTTGCATCACCACTTGCTCTTTCGCCACCGCCGCCAACTCCCCCGGAATCCCATTCATAATTGAATAATTCCATGCAGTGCCTCGGCACAGTGGTGATGGCACTGCCTAGATCAGCGCAAAAAAAAAACAATATATAAAAGAAAACAAAACTAATGTCAAGGAGGTCAACAGCTGCTCACGAAAAAATTCTATCAATATTGAAACATTATTATATTTCAATAAAAATCAGCTTAGATTTTGGTTTAGGGAACAAAAATATATAGACCATGGTTACAAAAACAAAACATACAGAAAAACCGGAAGGAAAATAGTGATAGTCAAGGCTTACAAAAACAAAATACACAAATCTGTTTTCTAACTTTGTTTAATTTAAAAAATAAAATCAATTTAATAAAATAAAAAATAAATAAAATTAAATAAAAATAATATTAAATAATAATAAAAAAATAATAAATAAAAATAAAATAAAAAAATATAAAAAAAATAAATAAAAAATCAAAATAAAATTAAAAATAAAAAATAATACAAAAAAGTAAAATACAAAAAATTAAATTCAATTTTTTTTAATTGGAAATATTAAATTTTATTTAAAAAAATATATATATAAATTAAAACAACTTACTAATTATAGTTTAACCTTTTCTTTTCTCTCTTATCACCTAACTCCCAACTGGTCTAATAAACCCTCCCTTTCCCTTTCGAAGAGCACTTTCAAATTGCATGCATTTATTAAAAGTTATTTTAAACTTTTATATATACGTTATGCATATATACATATATATATCCGGGTGTGTAAGCGCTTGGCTAATTGAAGGGCTAAATGTCAAAAATTAATGAGCTTTGCGCATGTTGATTTTTTGTTTCCATATTCCAACAAAAGTATAATAATGAGCTGGATAGATAAATCAAATGGGCTCTCCTGCCATATCAAAGGAATTATTAAAGTTTTATAATTATAAATAGGAAGTGGAAAATAAAAGGAATAAAAAGGGTGCCATACAGGATAAAAAATATGATTAGTTACGCTCAATAAGAGATAATTGCAATGGTAAAATGTGTTTTTGTTCTCCTTTTGAAAATCAATCCAAGTGCAAACTGACTTTTGAATTGAATCCTTCCTTTCTCCTGATGCTCCTCCTAATCCTCCTCCTGCTCCTCATCACATATCAAATGAAGAGCATTTGCAAAATGTTCGCTTGAGATCATAATTGAAACTGTCAACAAATTTGCACATCAGGGCTTAAATGGTATTTGATGGCTCTACCGAAAATGCTGACATGACTTGGACCAAAGTCGTCGTCACTGCCTTCCCCCCCATCATCATCATCTCTAAATCCTCTCCCGGTTCAAGCTTCAGTCTCTGCATCCTCCATCCTTCGTCTTCTATCCCTTACCGGAAGGAAGAAAGAGTTTCCTTCTCTTCTTTAGCCACCCAAAAAGTTCGTCTCTGCTGCGTCTGTGGCGCCATAAAAATAAAACCATAACGACAACAATTTCATGGCTTTGTTTACATCTCTCGTCTTGGTATTTCTATCTATCCACCACTTTGTTGTCATTGTGTGTATGTGTGTGTCGCCAAGAAATCTTTTGTCTTTTAATTTCTGTGTTTGTTTGCGGCAAAAGTTCAATCAACCACGCCCCAATCCGTCGTCGTCGTCATCGTCATCGTCCAGAGTTTAATTATCCACTTGAAAGCACCTTCCTCTCTCATTTCACTTTCGCCACTTTCAGCTTTAGCAATTGGTATTTATCTAGGATGTAGCATCAAGATTTATTTCAAGATACCACATTTTTATGGTTTTCTAACTTGAGATTGTTTGTGTTACCTCAGAGACCCATATGTAAATTTTTGGAAAATATTTATATAACTTTGGGAAACACCTCTTCACTTAGGAAATTTACCTTGATTTTATATTAAGCTTTATTCCAGTTATTAAATTAATAAACATATAAATAGAGCAAAAAATTCCCACAGTGTAGAGAGGGGGCTCTTTAAACTTTTCGAGACCCTAATGTGCCACAACATTTGGCAGACTTGTGTGCAATTATCTCTAGAAACAACGAAATTATGCAAATTTTTGGCAGGAGAAGTTCACCATTCTCTCATGCTGAGGGATTATTAAAAAAATACTATATATACAGGCACTTGAGGCTGTCAGGCTTTTCAATTAGAGCTCATTAATGTGTGTGAGGAAGAGACTAAATTTTGTTTACATGTATAAAAAAAAGCAGATCAAAGAACCCAAGGAATTCAAGGGTTTAAAACCCATAAAAAAATGTGTCTAAATACTCCTACAAAACCTCTGGAATAATCTATAAATACACAGTTTTTTTGCTCTCAGTCTCAGGTGTCCTGTATATCCTGGGTGCTGAGTTTAAATGCCGCAATGGTCGTTGCATTTAACATATTACGCATACGCCGTGTGGCCTGCATGCATATTTAATGCCACAGAGCACAAATGAAGCCAATGTGCAGAAAGTGACACAAACGACTCCAGTAGCACTTAAAGGCAATCAATGATATGCATATCCTGGCCTCAATTCGACTTAAGGTCCCAGAGTCCAAGAGCTTGTACTTATAATTCACTAGAGATAGAGATAGAAATAGAAATAGAAATAGAGACAGAGATAAAGCTACCTGTGCATGTGCAATTGCCGGAACCTCAACCCCCTTCAACCTGTGATCCCTGGGCTTGGCTTCTAACCGATTGAGTCCTTGTTCAAAGGAAGGTCCTTGCTTGGGGTCCCTCAGCTACCACTTTTTCATCTTAATTAATTTATGCATTTCACCTAATTCCCCCCAACTCTTTGTGCCTAAAGCCTAATGCCTAACTGAATCAGGTTACCATAATTTGCCTAATTGACCAGTATCCTTCCTTCCCAAAAGTGGACAAAAGGCTATCTACCTTCACATACAGAAATGTTCAATTACCAAACTGAAAATTGAACATTTAATGCTGGCAAATATATTTTAGAAATGTGGGGAAGTTATCTCTGATTAGTATTTAGACAAAATTGAAGGCTTTTCCCCCTTGTCAAGTGTCAGGCTGCAATTTTAGACAGCTCTAAAAACCCCCAAAAAGGTGATCACTATTTGAGTGTTCTCTTTCTTTCTCTGTGAACATTTTTGAAATATTTACAAGGGTAGATTAGTTTTGCTTAGGTTGTCTAAGACCTTTTACCAATTAATCGGAAATAATGGCTATTTGTTCAGTTGGAAAGTGCATACATAATTATACACACGATACCAGTACATTGTGGACTTTACAAATGCCGGATAAGCCTAAGGAATGGCTTTGGAAAAGAGAAGGAATACAAAAAAAAATCAGAAAAAAAAAATCCTGGCCCATGTCCAGCCAAGATCTTTGCCAGCCTCCCGTCCTGGTGTCCAATGCTTGCTCTGCGGATTGTTTGCGGTTTCATTTTGCACTCTCGTGCCAGCACTTTGCCTTTAATAATTATTTATGCATATCTCTGCTTGGACACAGGATAGAAGGAGGCCCAAGACCATGGCTAAACTCGGCCACTGGACCACTTTGCCAAAGAGGGGGAAGGTGGGGAGGAGAGCTTCAAGACTGAACTGGAGGAGATGGAGTCAGAGACAGAGACAGGGAGTCGGAGCCAGGAGCCAGTGGGTCCGGTCGAGTGGCACTAAATCAAATAGTGTTGCCATCAAACATGCAACGAGCCGTGGTATCCGAGTAACCGAGTATTCGAGCAGCTGGACGTGTGCGTACCTCCGTTCTGCCCCCCTGTAGATATGTCTGTATCAGCATCTATGGCATATATCGGTTAGCCGTGTTAATATTTGCTTGCGTTTTACATTGTGTGCTCACTGGGCATGGCCGGCGACAACGATTGCGAGTGCGACAGGCAAGTGAGCTAAAGTGGAGAGCTGCACTGCAGATGCACAGATACAAAGATACAAAGATACAAAGATACAGATACAGAGAGATACGACAGTACAAAATGGTTGGTTGGTTGGTTGGTCTGTCTGTCGGTATCTTTGAACGGTTTTCATGTTTTGTTTGGCTTTTAGTGCCGGCTCAGTTGTTGCCTTTCACCAATACAATTACAAACATAAGCATTAACACAAACATGGCCAAAAGCAGGCTACAGCAACAGCTATAGCTTCAGCTACAGATACAAGATACAAATACAGTTACAGGCCACAGTGAAGAGATATGAGCAAGTAACAGTTCAAGGCAGCCTTTGTGCCTTTGCCAAAGTCGAAATGTAAATACATAGCTCAAAGGCATCTAGGCAAACATTTTGCATTCGCAATCCCTACCGCCTAATGATCTCCATTAACATATCTTCATCTACATCTACATCTGCATCTGAATCTGCAATCTGCAATCTGTATTTGTATCTGCATCTGCATCTGTATCTGCGGCCATGCATCTTGTTTTGTTTGTCCATCCAGCATTAATGCCTGCTCCAGTTTTCGCACACTGTGTTTATCCTGCTAATTTGACTTAAGTGCCTGCCCACACAGGAGCCAATGAAGCCAAGGGGACCGACGATCTTCTTCTGTTTTGCTAATTTGCAATTTTGTTGCTTAATTTTTCATTTCCATTTATACTACCTGATGCACACACACAGTGTATTATTGTAGTATAAATGGATAATAAGTTTTGGAAGTTATTAAGCAATTAAAATGTTGCTCAACATGTTTCTGGCAACATTTGCTTAGCAACATTTCTAATTTAATATGGTGGAATTTGATTTTTATGTTTTTGCAGATTTTAGCTTAAAAAATCATTAAAAACTATAAAAAAAATCACATGGAAAATATTATATAAATATTATTAAGTAGGTTATAATCATTGCAACTTAAAAATAACACCTTAAAACTTCTTCAAAAACTGACTTAAACCCGATCCATTAATGGTTCATTCGATTTTACCTGCTCGGCATCGATATATCAAATGCATACAGCAATTAAAGGAGGCTAGGTCCCAGTTTACATGATTCTAGGTACATAACTGGACAATGAGGCGTTTGCTTCCCACCTGTCATATCACCCGAAAATGCGTGGCAAATGACTTTGCCTTTGGCTCGAACTTGGGTTTCAACCAACCCCCCCTCCGATATGGCCATGTGACCATGTAAAAGGCTGGCCGCTGGCCGGGATGGCAGCCAGAGATTTATTTCATCCGTAGCCGAAGGAGAAAATTTCCACGTAACAGAGCGTAGAAATGTTTTCCCAACACGCCCATCACCAACACCATTGCCATCGCCAACACATAGAGCACTTTGGCCACCCAATCCTCCCCAGCTTCGGTGCTCCATTCTTCCGTTACCTAGCCCTTGCGCCTCATCTGGTCGAGCGGCGCTGGCTGGCTGCCTGGCTGGTTTGCTGGGAAGGAGCGGAAATTACAAATTGTTGTTTACTTTGCATTTCACTCGCACCAAACGAGCCACGGATGACAACAACAACAGCAGGAGGAGCAGCAGCAGCAGCGGCCCAACACAAGGCATCGGGCGTAAAAAGCTAAAAACAAGAGATAGCCAAATGCAAATGAAAATACACAGACACAGCGATAAAGTTTGGTCCTTTTCCAGCTGGAGAACCTATGGTTACCCTGTACATCAGCTTAATTGGCATGATATAGAGTGCATTTAGAGATGCATGGTGATGTATACCTAAAATTTTGCCAAGAAAACTCTAAGTATTGAGTATTAAAAACCTTGAGAATGTCACTTGTCACTTTATATAAGCATGTAAAAACATATCAAACAAAAATGAGCGATATATTAGGAAAATATCGATATATTAAATTCAGAATAAAATGTTCGATTTATTTTAAAGAAAATATCGATATATTAAATTCAGAATCAATAATGATCGATATCTAAAACAAAATATCGATAAAATAAATTTAGAATCACAATATAAAACTGAATATTCTTTTAAAATATATAATAATATATAATTTATATTTATTTATATAATTTATTATTATTAATATTACAAAATTACACTTAGGCTTAATCATAAAATTCCTAACAAAAAAAAAAAAAAAATAGTTATTACGTTACAACATATCGATACATTCACCCTTTTGGCCAGTTGAAAAAGCATTCCATTAGCATTGTCAAGTCCTGGCCAATTCGGTGAAATGTAGGTATGGTCAAAAACCCCTGACCCCCAAATAGGGAGAAGTCGAAAATGGAACACAAAGAACAAAAAAAAAAAATTTGCACTGGCAAAAAGCTTGAAAGGACCATTGAAGGGCGTGAGAAGAGAAAATATCACAGGACACACACACACAAAACAACACAATGAAACACGGTGGTTAAAAAAAAGAAATCTCAATGATAAATTTAAACAAAAAATCAGCCTAATTTTTGCATAATCTTTTCAATGTATATTATGTACTATTTAAGGTTTTTCTTTAACCTTTTGCCCCACTGTAAAAAACCCAAGTACATCACCTCTGCTGCACCCTTTGTAGTACTTTAATGAGCTTTTCTTTTGCCAATTTGCCGGAGAAACAAAATTACAAGAAACTACAAAGAGGATACAAAAAAAAAGTAGAATCTAAGAACAAAAGCAGGTGAAAACTTTGTTCGCATAACGATAAAACAACGAAAATGTTGGCCAAATTGGGTCAATTATTACACTCAAAACAACTCCAGTTACATCTGTTTCGCACTCTCTCTCTTTCGGCCAAGTTGTTTCATTGTAGTACAAAAAAAGAACACAAAGTGTTGTTCTCACAGTCAGAGTCGAAATAGGAAAGGGTTAAGGGTAAAAGGGGGTAAAGGGGGTCTCTTATAAGGAATGTACCGAAAAGAAACTGCACACTTTCTTTCTACTATAACTTTCATGTTTTTGATTCGATTTCAATTTTTCTTTTTGTTCTTTTTATAGCAAAACTTAAACTTTCAATTTTTATAAACAGAATTTAAAAAAAATTAACTTCTTATTTTTAAGCGAATTTTTCGCTTAACTCCTCTCATCAGGTTCTGCACACCCTCCTTGGTGACCTTGCCGGCTGCACGCATCCAGTTTTTTTTCATTTCTTTGTTATTTTGGGAGAGACTACCATTTTTTATTAAATTTCGCTTAACGATGGCCCAATATCTCTCAATGGGACGCAGCTCTGGGCAATTTGGTGGGTTCTCCTCTTTTGAAACAAACTTGATGTTCTCCGCCTCAAGGAGCGCCAATGTTGACCGGGCATAGTGCGCTGACGCTAAGTCTGGCCAAAATATTGTCGACACGTTGTGCTTTCTATAAAACGGTATTAAACGTTTTTTAATGCACTCTTTTTGGTAAACCTCTGCGTTTATTGTGCCATTTGTGAAAAATGGGCTGGTTTTTAGGCCACATGTGCAAATTGCCTGCCATATCAGGACTTTCTCCCCAAATTTGTCCACTTCTATTTTGGTGACCGAGTCGCTAATTGTTTCACCTTTGGCTTTTGTGTAAAATTGGGGGCCTGGTAATGTTTTTGAGTCCAATTTTACATATGTTTCGTCGTCCATTACGACGCATTCCACTGCATCAGTGAGCAAGCGATCATAAAGCTTGCGTACTCTCGTTTTGCCGACTTCTTGTTGGCGCAAACTTTTTTTTGGCACTTTTTGTTTTTTATAAGTCTTTAGGCCATGCCGTTGTTTTATGCGCTGCACCATACTTACACTCGTTCGCGCTTTTTTGGCCAAATCTCGAACGGACGTCGTGGGATTTTTCTCAATTAAAGCTAGCACCTTCTTATCGACGCTGGCATCCCTTGGACCTTTTTTTCTGCCAGTTTTTGGCAAATCTTTTAAAGAACATGTCTTCCCAAATTTGATAATAATATTCTTAACACTATTAACGCTTACTTTATAGCGTTTGGCTAAGTTTCGGTACGAAACACCGTTTTCTGTGCAGTAATTGTGCACAATTTTTTGACGGACGTGTTCTTCAATACGAGGCATTGCGAAATGTGCAAAACAAATAGTGAAAAGAGAACATGCAAACAACGCAGAATTAATAGAGCTTTCTAACGGTGCACCGCATGGCATGATCGAAAGCTCCCACTGAGAGCTATTCACAATTGAAAGTGTGCAGTTTCTTTTCGGTACATTCCTTAATGGCAATAGCTCAAAGTTCAACCTTCGTTTCGCGAGACGAGAAAGGGACGGATGACTGTGTGATAATTTTAGTCTTAAATCATTAGAGTTGAGTAACATTCGAGGAAGTTAAAACTCGATTAATAGTATGGAAATAATTTATAAATAGAATATTATTTATTTAATTATTTTTGTATGTAAATTAAATCTCAATTTCATTTTCCCTAAACCCATACCTTTGTTTATTCATACCATATCGAAATTGTGAGCTCCCTTAATTGTGATTAATTGAGTAAATAAACGGCAAATTAACAGCATTCTCAATTCCATTATTTCCGCTCTTCAGGGGCGATGACTTCTTTACTAAGGGCAGGGCGAGAGACTTTGACTTCGACATCGATAGGTAGGTAAAGTGTATTTATTTACATACATCAAAGCGATCCCATATATACATACATATATAACTATATATATCTTATAGCAAAGTAGATAAACAATTATGAGTGTACTGCAGCGGACCAAAGACCCCATTCTTTCGGCGTTCAATTCATTTGACCCGCCATCAAGTGCCGGGAGTGTGGATGGGAATCAAGTGGAGTAAAGTAAAGTGCCATGAAGTGGAGTGGCGTGGTGTGGTGTGGCATGAAGCGGAGGAGAACTAGACACCAGGGCCGGAGCCGCTTGCCTGTTGTTATTGCCAACGGAAAATAGCACACGACCAATACAATTCCGAGCGTTAATAAAGCAAGTGCAAGTGGAAAATAGTATCTATGAGATGTATAAATTATTGCTTTCCGCTGCTGGCAACCCTCACAGAGATCGCGTAGGGTGCTCCCGAGCTACAACGTATGTACTATATACAATAACAAAGCAAATGCAGCGACTTTGTTGAGTTTCCTTTACATTTTCAAAAGCATTTTGGAATTTTAATTGGGCTCCCCGTTCAGTACAAAAGAAAGGAGTGTGTAAGTATGCATTTGCATGATTGAGAATTAAGTACATTCATGTATATATGTATGTAAGTACATGTCATTTCACAGATATTACCAGATTTTTAGTGTTTTATTAAAGTATATTCAAGGCATTATTTATGTTAATTCAAGTTAAAACCAATTTATATAAGTTTTTCTTTAAATTAAGCCAGTAATTAATTTTAAAAATAGTTAAGATTTTGTAACAGTTTTTGTAGACTTTTAGTTTAACTTTTTTTTTTATATAAAATATATATTTTTTAAAAATAATAATCCCTTGCTTATTTACTTAACTTGCATCTCATTTAGTCTTAATTTAGTTGATTTATTTTTCTTAGTGTTGCCTCAACTCCTTTGTTTTATGCGATCACCACATCAAGTGCCATGCCCAAGGCTATATTTATAACCGAAAAACTCACTTACTCATTCTTCTCCGCAGACTAAAGGAATGCGGAAGAGTTCAAGAACACTTTCTGGCAGAATCTTTGTATCTTTCAGAACGAAACACGAAAAAGATGTAGAACCAAAGGGAATTCTTACCTGCAAGTAGAGAAAGGAAATTATATATTTTAGTAATTTTAAAATTATTAAAGAAAGTAAAGAGATTTATTAAAATTAAATTAAATGAAATTGGAAGGTATTTGGTATCAAAATTATATTTTAATTTTTAATTTAAATAAAAAATTAATACAATTTTTAGCAACACTTTTCCTTAGGTTTCTTATTTCCTTATTGAGATTTTTAACCCTTTTCAACTCAACTCTTACCAGTCACACACCTCACTCACATCCCAAATATCATATCCCTATCCAAGTTGTTCTTTTCATTTTCCACTTATAATGAACTATACTCAACTTAAATGATAAATCGCCATACTAAATGGTACTCAAGTACGCAGTATATGTATTGCACATAGTTGCCCAAAGTCAATAGTTCACAAATTTAATCAGTTACAGTCCGCAGCAAGGAGTGGCAAGTAGTACAAGGCAGTCGCAAGTCCAAGTAGTCGGCAGTCCACAGCCGGGCAGCCTGCAATATTAAGAGAGCAATCACGAACTTCGTCCGCCAGGATTCCGCCAGGTCCATAAGTCACGACCAGACATCCGGCTGGGGAAGTCCCGTGCTCTTCCACCGACTTCAAGGTCTTTGTTCGCCGAAGCAAACTGCCACTGCAAACTGCAGGCTTTCAGGCAGCAAACAAAGCGAGAATGGAGGAGGGTGCCAGTGCCAGGAGAAGTGCCAGTGCCTGCCTGCCTACCTACTGCAACTCAATTTAAAAATTGTACTGCAAGCATAATTAATTACTCATAAGTAATGCCACGCCGCTGGCCTCGGGGGCGTTGGGCATGTAAATATTTCAGATGCAACACAAAAATATATATATGTATGTACATGTGCGACTGTATTTTGCCACGACAACAAGGAACAACCAAACAGAAACAACGACATCGCCATCATCATCTGCATCTGCATCAGCATCAGCATCGAAGGCGTGCAGCAGCGATAGAGGAAGAGTGAGGCGTGAATGAATGAATGAATCAGTGAGACGAATAAACTCGTTCTCTGCACAGTTGAATAACTGCAAAGTCGAATTAAGCACCCCAGCGAGTGTGAACATGCTTGGTTCCAAACAACAGTAGCATTGGTAAAATACACAGAAAAAAAAAACAGGTACTAAATGATTAAATATAATTATCAGAGTTCAAAGAGGTTTTCCTATCAAGAAATTAAGAGAGCGATCTCTCAAAACGCTCTCGGAGAGCAACTAAAAAGAAACTCTCCCGTTCGCTACTCTTTGTAGCTTGTAAGCTAGGAAGACAGAGTGAGAGAGAAAGAGTTCTACTGATCTTCTAGCCTATTTTTTATAATAAATAAAAAAATTATTAATTAAATTTTGTCTTTTGTGTATATATTCACAAACACACTCGTAAAGGAAGCAGCTTGTCGAGCAGGAAGAGAATTCTCCACTGTAGCTCCTCAAACGGCGGAATGAATGCAATTTTAAGCACGTGCTGCTGCTGCTCCGGCTGCTCCGCCTGGCACGCCGTCGTGCTCCATGGACCGCGGCCGAAAGCCAAACTGCAGAGAGACGGAAGAGAGGAGAAGCCACCAAGCTACAGCTGCCATGAGGAGAAGAAGTGAAAATGTGGGGAGAACCGGCAGCAAGCAAGTCGTGCGTGGAAAAACGATTGCAAATCCGTAGTACTATAGTACGTACCATCCTCCAGCTTCATCTCCAGCTGCTGCTGCCTGTGTCCGTTGGCCAAACAAACAATCAAATGGCAATACGAAATTTAATTAAAGCAATGCCAATGTAATTTAAGGTCTCTGTCTCTCTGCCGCCGTCGCCTCCAGTAGTGCTTCCGTTCGCATTTATTGCGCTAGCTTATCAATGACATCGATTGGTAATTAGGTACCAGAGAGAGAGAGAGAGAGGTTCCATCTGTCCAGGTAGGAGGCAGGTCCTTGCTGCTGCTGGTGCTCCTGTCTCACCCTCTGTCGTCATAACACGTAGCGCTCATTTAAATAAATTAATGATTTCGTCTTCGCCAAGGCATTGGTATATATACCATAAGCCCTCGATTTTTCCACAGCTACATTTTATGGCGTTCCTTTTGCGTTCCGCTTATCGATTCGGATTCGGAAGAGGACAGGTCGTGTCACATTGCTTGGCTCATTTAAGAAGGAAGGCAGCACTGCCGAGAGATGCTTGTGTTTTTCCATTAGCGTCAAATGCTTATCTTAATCGCTTTCCATCCCCCTGCACTTGGATATAGATATACATATATACCCAATATAGCTCCAAAATACAACCAATACCCGAAGGAGAGAGAGAGAGAGAAATGCCTGGAGGAATCGAATGCATAACGCTGTCAATTCACACATGAATTATACATATCGATATGGCTTATTAGCAGCCAATACCTTTGATTTCTTCATCTTGAATGGAGGAACGTCTTCTCGAATTGACATTTATGGCAGGTTATTAATATGCCCCAAAATGCCTGGTGATTAGACCCAAATTCGAATTGCCAAATTGGCTAGGCGGCAGCTTCACATGTCATAAATAACAATGACAGATGGATTGGCGAGTGGAGGAGATACACACATAGGCATCGCAGGGATGGATATGTATCTCTGCACTTCACCTGTCGTCTCGTCTTACCAAAATTTAACTGTCTGTATTATTTCACTTAATAATTACACTTAAGCTAGGGTCGAAGACAAGACCATTATTTCACTTTGAGATAAATCATTGAAATGAAATTACTTTTCATGTTTAACATTTCCGGAAAATGGTGTGTCTTTGTGTCTGACAACTTAAATGTTAACGGTTTGTTGAGGTTTTGAAATTGTAATAAGGTTTACTTAATTATTATTCATGATTGGTTGATTGACTGATTTAGTTTGCAGACATTTTCAAGCATTTTCAGGCATTTTCAGACATTTTCATGCATTTCCCAGCATTTCCCAGCATTTGAAACTTTATTTCTTAACTTTATTTTGCTTTTTTGTTCGTTTTTATTCACCACATTTAACATATTCTTTGATGGCGCTGAAGTGTAAGGTGACCCAAGCCATTCACCATTAAAGAGTGGACCCATTCAGCAAAGGACATGCCAGCAAAGGGATCATCTTCAATGCATGGCTGTTGGGGAAAATACACACACAAACAACATACATAAATACATATAGCCAAAGTACGCATAAGCCGCATCGACAAACAGGCTAATCCGATTTCAGGCTTCATTTGGCCAATACGAGTGCATGTAAGTTGAAATTATGGTCACTGCTGTTGCTGGCTCTTGGCTGTTCTTCTAGTTTAAACATTGGTTCAAAAAAAAAATACAAAAAATAAAGGAAGAATGAGAGAAAGCTCCTACAGTTCTTGGGCTCTTAAAGAGTGTGTGTGTGTGTTAGCCCCTTCCCCCCGCAGAGAAACCTTTCCATTTTCGGACCCATCAGGCTATTGGACACTCGGATTTCGCCACTAAGAGCACACGTACGTCTCTAAGACTATGGCAATTTTGTGATGCCAACACTAAAATGAATCATACATTACAAAAAAATACTATAGAAGCTAAAAGAGTAAGAAAAATGGGTTTTAAAGTGTAAACAAATGGAAATAAATGTAATAAAATTGTAAAATAATTGTATTATTATAATTACATATATGTTCACTTATGTATATATTTAAGTTTTAAATTATATTTAATTGTTTCTTGGCTTAATTTGATTTTTTTTTCGTATGTAGAGTCTCCCTTCCTATTGTTTTTGGTCGATTTATATTATTTATAAATATTTAAAATAAATATAAATAAATTTAAACCCAATTCATTTAAATTTTTCAATTAAACTAATTTATTAAAATTAATAAATAATTAAAAATTTAGTTGTTTCAGTTTTTTTATTAAATAAAATCCTTAGATTTTGTCAAATAATAATAATATTATTATTATTACTTCAATTATTTCAACTTCTTAAACATTAAATACATAAATTTAAGCATGTTTCCTAATTAAAATAAAATATCAATATTAAAATAAAATTTTTACTTAGTTCTTTAACAAAAAAAAACCTTAAATTTTGTCAAATAATATTAATTATTATTAATATTATTATTATTAATTATTAATAAAATTGTAGTTAATTTATTTACCTTTTCCAAACTTGAAATAAATCAATTTAAGCCCAGTTATCCCTAATTTCCCAATTAAATTATTAGAAAATCGAAATTACTTCAAGTGTAATCTCTTACCCTATTAATACCTATTCGAAAAGTTTTAATAAATGGACAAGTTTCGGCCCAAAAAGTCACGAACTCATCTCTAATGGGGCAAAAAGTCGGCTAACCGCACACACATACACACACACACTTACGAGACGATTTCAGCGATCAGCCTTTTTGCTGTTGCCGCCGTGCTTCATTGGTTCTCCATCATTTTTATGACGCTCATGTGACAGTCCATTGTATTAATGTGCCACTGCCAGCACCCCCTTCCCCCAATCTTAGGAGCTGGAGGAGGAGGCATCATAAAAAAAAGCGAGGATAAGGACGAGTATAAGGATAAGAGCAATGGAGGAAGAGGAGGCAGCTTTGTCGTCGTCGTGCCAAATCAAACTTTTAGCCATACTGTAGTAACCCCTGTTTAGTCGCATCGGTGACCCGCCCACTCCGATCCAGAGGCAACCCAACCCGAAACGACCCTACACCCTACACCCTCCCCCTGTTTGTGGTCTGTCAATTCAAATTGATTTTGGTTTTCCGCCTTTGCCAACGCCTTCGAGTTGCTGCTGGTACTCCCTTCCTCCTGCTCTCTTGCTCCCTGGCTCTTTCTGGTGCTGTTATCATAGTCATCGTTGCGGTGGCAGTGGGTATTATCATTTTGGCCACGATTTCGCCAAGGAACTTTCACACAGCAAATAGCTTGGCCTTTTAAGGATGCAATTTGCCAGAAATCTATCTCAGGAAAGACAATTTCCATGTCCTTAGGAATACATAAATGTGTTAGAGTTTTTTTTTTTCTTTAGGTGCAAAGGAAAAAGTCTAGATCTGCGAGCTGGAGGTATTTATAATTTTTCTTTTTTTTTTAATTTGAAAGAACTATCCTTAAAGTAGGTTTGAATTTTAATCTAAACTATTCAAACTTATCTATATACATAAATATGTACGATTTTTGATAGGTATAGAGCAAAAGTCTAGATCTTACAGCTGGAGATAATTTTAAATATTTTCTTAAAATTTAAATCAAAATTTTAGAACAAAAAAAAGTCTAGATCTGTGCAGTTACCAAATTTAATTCAAGGTGTTTTATAAATTTCCTGTTATTTTCTATATAAAAAAAACCTCAACTTATAGAATCACATTCTCGCCTTGACTCGTGTTTGGAATAACTTAAGGCAGGGTATTTGCTTTTTTTCCCCAAATATAGTTATTAAACTATTTCGTTGACACATGCATCATAAAATCCTCTCGATTAAGTATATTTTCTTGGCCCAGTTATCTTAGGAATATATGGGGAAAGCATATATGGTATTCCCATATTCGGTCTCTCGCTGTCTTAGTTGTAGTTATTCCCCTTGTCGTTGTCATTGTCGTTGTCATTCTGGTTCCAACCCAAGCCATTTGGCCACGAGTAACGCCCAACTATGTATGTTCTTGGTTTAAGGAGTAGAAGGAGGTAATGGGGTTTGGTGGTGGTGCAAGTTCCTCCTCCACCAACAACCCCATCTCTGAGCTCATCTTATCCATACGCTTTTAGTTCCTTCATTTTTTTCCGGTCTTTCCTTTGTGTGAATGACTGTCAGATCGCGTTTTTGGTCCTTGTACCTTGTTTGAGGTTACCATCATCATCATCATCATCATCATCTCCCTGTGTGTGTTGTCTGCCGACGATTTATTTTGTGCAGCAAATGTGGACAAAACGTACTCGACACACGACGACGATGGCGATGACGACGACTCTCCTCGAATTTATGTATGCAACACGCATTTGACGCTTTGTGGTCCAACCGCAAGCCCTTCAATATGCCACCCACCCACTATGGGCTGGCTATCAACCATCTACCATATACCATCCTTGGCCAGGAGGAGCACCTAGTGGTGCCTGTTGGTGCTGCCAGCATGTCAGCGTTGATTATGGCCCAGGGCAACTTAAGACAAGCATCAGAAGGCGCTGCGAAAAATGGCATAACCATATGGGGGACCACCACCTCTTCGCCAACCAGCAGGAATCGCCTTTCAACCTCATGTACATAGGTGTATGTAGAATGTGTGTGTGCTGCTGTGTGTTGTGTGTGTGCCATGTTGTGTTCTGTGTTGCCCTAGTCAATGTTGGTAGTTTGCACCTAAAATAAACTCTGTTTGATTTTGAAAGGCCCCCCGCCAAAAGTATTATTCCGAATTACGAATTGCTTTTGCTTCATTTTCATTTCACATTTTTCCCCTTTTCATTTTCACCCATTTTCAGAGGACCCTATACATCCTATACAGTGTGTGGTATTTATACATCCCGAAAAAGCGAGAAACGGAAAAAGGAAAAACCTTACCCGCACACGCCCGCAGGTTTATATATAGACATGCGTGTATTTTCGCATAAATACAATATAATAATATTTATGTGTTGATCGCATGAAATGTGCTGTATAAATTTATCCAAGCTCCTGTTCAGTGCGTTCAGTTTTCCTTTTTTTTTTTTTTTTTTTTTTTTTTTTTTTTTTTCGGTAAAAGAACAAAAAAAAAAAAAAAAACAGTGGGGGAAAGGTAGGTGGTGTGTGTGTTTTCAAACTTGAGCCATTCAGTGCCAAAAGAAAAATTGGCAGGAAATAGTAGTGAATGAGAATGTTAATGTCAAAATACTTACGCCTTCGTGATTCCCACAGCAAACTTTTAAGGGAGATTTTTTTGTATATCGGGTAAACAGGAAATAAAAGTTTTATAATTAACTTATCAATTGGAAAAGGCAATAAAAAATATTACTAGAAATATTTAATAATTGACTGGAAATGGCAGTATCATCAAAATAGGTTCTAAGAGTAATGGGGAAAAAATTAGGAAATTATATATAATACACATTTACACGAACGGACAAACGGACGGGTAAGCGGAGGCAGAGACAAAGGGACGGAAGGACGAACCGACAAGGCTAATTCAACTCTGATTGTGACGGACATGCAGACGGACAGATGATCTCACGTATATAGCGAATTCAATCAAAATCATTCGAATGCTGATCAAGAATATATATACTTTATATTTTAGCAAAATAACTCTGTTATTTTTTAACAAATACTTGCATACATTTAGTAATAATTATATCCGCAAGGGCACACAAACTTCAGTTTCCCTTTCTTGTTTTATACTTAAATTGATTTTTTCCACTCTAAACTCCTATATTTTCCACCTCGATTGTAGTATGGAAATATCAACTAAACAGCGCACTTTCTAATGAACTTTGAGGGGTAGCAAATGGGGGGAAATGCCGCTCCGCCAGGCAGCTGTCAATCAACGCTGCTGAGCAGCAAACAGAAGCAAAAAAAAAAAAAAAAAAAAAAAAAGAGAAGCAGAAAAGAAAACAAGAATAGTGTCTAGACTTCCCGTTTAATGATCTTCATCAAGCCACCCAGCGGCAGTCAGTTCGCATCAACCGCACATCGTCATTCCAGCCACCCTTCCTCCTCCTCCTCCACCAACCATCTGGCTTTTCTATTTATATACACTTACCCCTCAGGGAATTATTGTTATTATAATTATTATTATGGATATTATTAAGAGACTATAAGGATGTACTGCATTTCTTTTTTTTAAAAGTCTGTCATAAAGTTTAGTTAATTTAAATGCATAAACCAAGGGTATGCAGACATTGTGCTAGCAGCACTACTCTTTCATCCCGTTTCATCTGTTTTTTATTACGCTTTTTTCCATCCAAACCCCTTCTCTTGGTCCTCCATCAATGCCTGTCAGTTGCCATCATCACAGAGACGAGAAGGAGTCCGGAGTCCAGGCAGTTGTGAAAAGTGCAAGTGCAAAGCACCCACGGACAAACTCACACTCACACTGACACGTGCATATAGAACACTTGAAGCTTAGCACTTTTAGTACTTTTACAATAAAATATATACTAAAAAGTGTACTTAAAAACCACAACCATTTAAGGAAAATCTATATTTAAAGGCAAACATAAAAGGAATATTTCCTTTAGAGGTGGCAAAATATGTTCTTTGCCTTAAAACAAATTCTAGCTTTAAAATATTATTAGTAAATATGCAAGCATAGCAAAGGATTATTAAGAAAAATGTCTGTATCGTTATTAGTTTACAAATTGTGTCTGTCTGTGGCTTATATTGTCCAAGAGAAGATGTTTCATATCTGTTTTGTTTGCTTTTGTTTACACACAACCTACACAAAAACCTAAAAATAATTAAATTTCTACCATTTTTTTTTTTCAACATTAATTTCTCTAAATTGGCAGAGAAAAAAGAATCCAAGGGAGATGGAGTCTAGGCCATAATAAGGGAGCGGCATTCAAAGCGGCAAGCGAGCAGGAGGAGGAGCAGAAGGAGGAGCTGCTGGAACCTGGGGGAGAGCCAGCCTGGGATCCTGGTACCGTAGCTCTTTAGGTGGGTATTCATGGTACTGGTGTGTACTGCTGCTCCTGCCTCTTGAATGCAATCAACGCAGAAAAATCATCAGTCCGTCGGGTGTCTGTCTGTTAGGTTTTTCATATGTGCGTTTCTTCTTGCTAAAAATTAAACGCAAGCCATAATAATGCGATTTATTTTCTCGGCTCGGCTCTGCTCGCCTCGACTCCTCCGCTCATCTTCTGCATCCTCGTCCCATATGACAACAATCGCTCCCTGCTTTCGCCTATCGTTGTCTGGTTTTGGTCCCTGGTTTGATGGCAAAACTGGCAGCCACATAGGCGCAAACACGTCGCCAACGCAGCAGAAGCAAAAGCAGCTCCAGCATCCCCAGTAGATGCTAGTATCATAAGAGGGGAGTGGAGCACTGGAGGACAGTGGGAGGACAATATACCCTCGTCGGGCGTCGTCGTCGTCGCATCTGCCTTTTGTAATTTTGTGCGCATAAAATTCACATTTTTCTGTTTCGCCACCAGACCATTTGGGCCGCCAGAGAGAAGCAAAAGCAACAGCAAGAAAAAATGAAGATACAAAATTAAAGACATATATGAACGATTTTTTAATGCAGCCACCAAATAAGAGTACCAGTATGGGGGTCAACCCATAAAAAGGGGCAGGGGTTTTTCCTAGATAAGGTGGGGAATACATATATGTATATTTATAAAGGTATATATGCTTTCTAAGGTTATTACTTGGCATAGAAAATAATCGAGAATGATAAGTTATTTAGGGGAAACTAAGAATTTTTTAAATATTTGATGAGATATTCGAAATATTGTTTATAAAATATTTTGAATACTTTAAACATGTAATGGAAATGTTTATATAATAAAGAAAAGTAAAATAAAGTAGTAGTATTCAAAGTATTTTATAAAAAATATTTTATAAAAAATGTTTTATTAAAAAAAAATAAAAAAAATAAAAAAAATAAAAATTATAAAAAATATTTTTTTTTTAATATTTTATATTTTATAAAAAATATATATTTTTTAATATTTTATAAAAAAATATTTTTTAAAAAATTATATAGCAAATATTTTATATACAAAATTTTATAACAAATATTTTTTTTTTTAATATTTTATAAAAAAAAAAAATTGTATTACAAATATTTTATAAAAAAATATATTATATAAACAATATTTTATAAGAAATATTTTATAAGAAATATTTTATAAGAAATATTTTATAAAAAATATTTTATAAAAAATATTTTATAAAAAATATTTTATAAAAAATATTTTATAAAAAATATACTACTACATTATTATACTTTACTTTATTATATAAAAATTTCCATAAAATGTTTGCTTCTAAAGAACTAACACTTCAATTTTAAATAAATTAATCATAAATTTTAAAAATATAATATATTTACGAAAATTTTTTTTTTGATTTGAAAATATATATATTTTAAACTAAAATTTTCACATCTTTTAAATTTCTCCTTAATATTCTTTCAAATCTTTCTTCCAAAACATAAAATTCCTTTAATTATTTAACAAGTAAACATTCTTAATCCTGCAAATGGCTTTAAATATATTTTAAATTTCAGCTAATGTTAAGCCATTTTTATGCTAGGCCCAAACAAAAATATATATATAAAAAACACATCCTAGCCCGCAGCAACATATGTTTGCCGGGATCGAATGGGCAGTTTATTATTTTTATTTTTTTCACGCCCCGCAAATAAAGTCAATAAAGTGCCAACGAAATTTACACACTGAAAGTATTAATGCCTTAAGGGGAGAAGGGGGGTGTGCTGTGTGTGTGTGTGTGTGTGTGTGTGTGTGTGTGTGTGTGTGTGCTGTATTGTTCCGGAGTAGGAACATGGCCAATGATGATGGTCAGAAGGGGGACCCCCTAGAGGGGGCCAAGACGGAGGACGGAGGCATTTATAATTTCCTGGGGTCCCCGGGTCTTCGGCAGCTATTACACTTGATTGTTATTTTCCCAACGCCAATTGCCTAGGCTGGAATGGAATCCGAAGTAGGCCCACAAAAGGCTAGAAAAAGCCAAAAAAAAAAAATAAAGAAAAACGGGGCAGGGCCAGTAAATTACAAAACTGAAAAAAAAGGGAAAACTGAAAAACAGAAAGCTGAAAGCAGAGCGAAGTCGAGCCGAGTGGAGCAAAACAAAAGAAATGACTCTCGTTGTTTGGACTGCATACAAATTTCACATTAGCCCCGGCACGATTCCTCCTGCAACGATTACTCCTCCTCGGGGGCAATGGAGTTCCGCTCTCAACGGTATATATAGTAATGGCCAACATATTGGGTCGGAGACCCTGCTAGCTAGCTAGCCCAGACATTCATTTGCACACCCATTCCACCCTCGTCCAGGAACGAGCGTTCATTCATACGTCAATTTGGTTTGGAGGAACCGGTGGGTAGATAGGGGGTGGGGGCTCTTATATAAAATTTCATTTAAATCCAATCGCCTGGCGGGGATTTGCATTATGAACACGCACACCCAAACGTGGCAACGGGTAATATCCACCCCCTAATANTATATATATATATATATATATATATATATATATATATATATTTTATATTATATATATATAATAAGTGCAACCACCCTCAACACTCACCCTCACTTACTGCCAAACATGCATCTTGGCGACGCATTTTCCATTTGTTCCCCTGCCTACCCCTCCTCCCACCCTGTTCCTGTTTTGTTATATTCTGTACACTCGGGAATGTCAGAACAAGTATATATGACATTCTATTCGAACAACAGAAGAAAATGGCAAGAAAAAAGAAACTGACTAAAAGTATGTACATTTTAATGGTAGAGAAAAGTTACTCGGCCATGAGTAATGATATGATTTATATGATTATGATGATGTTTTCTTACAGTTCTAACTTTAAGAAATTCATAAAAAAAAAGGAGAGGAAAGTAAAACCTTTGAAAATACATTTTCATAAAGTCTGGAATGTTTTACTATAATTTAGGGAAAATATTTATTTGAAATTATAAAGAAAAAAGAATGAAACCTTATTAGTAGATTGTTTCTGAATTCCTACTTGAGAATTTTAATGTGAATTTGATTATTAATATATTATTATAATGTTTTTAATTGCAAACAAAAAAAAAAATAAAAAATACGTTTTTCTAAAAAATATCCCCAAAACTTTTAAATAAAAAAATATTTATTAATATTACGATTAAGTTTTCTTAGAGTACAAATCACTGGGTAAACAATAGTCTGTCTTAATTTTTTGCAGAATACTTTCTTATTGTATTCTCTTTGGCATCTAAAAGTCTCCCCCCTTGGATCGCCATGGGTCAAGTGCTGTTGGGTTGTTCATCCCCTCTGCCTTTTCGACGCTCCCCCCAAGGCAATATTGGCGCACGTGGTGCTGCTCTTTGGATGCTCTTGGGTGCTCTTGGTGGTGACGATGCTGTTGCTGATGCTGCACAACTTCTACCCGAGACCAAGCTAAATCAACATTAAAATGCCAACAAAAAGCCCTGTAATTTGTTAAGGGGTGGCAAAAAAAAAAAAAATAAAATAAAAAAAATAATACCAGCAATACATGATTTCCAATAAAATCAATAAACTACGCTGTTGATTTATTCAAGAAAAATTACCTTTCCAAAAGTTGTTTCCAACAAAACTTCAATTCAATTTTGTCATTGTCATGGAAATAAAAATTGTAAATTCATTACATGAAGACACACAACGCAAAAAAGAAGAATTCATTTTCCTCTCGACTGAACAGCAGCTTTGAATTCCAGTGTAAATGTTATTTTAAGTTTCTTGTATAGACTTTCAATTGGAATGGAATTTTAAGACAAATAAATACAAGAGAAATGTCTATGGATTTTAAATTAGACTGAGCTCCTTTCTTTTAACTAATTTTAATTCATTTTGTATATTTTAATTAAATTTTTAAAGTATTTATTAGACTAAATCTTGGTTCATTGGTTTTATTCTGAGGAATAAACAAATTTTAATAATTTTAAGCCACTTTTTTCTTCATTAAAAAATACTTTCTATTTTTGCAAATTTAAATAACTCCTCTAGGACCCATAATTAAGCTTTTATAAAATAAAAATCTAAATTTTGACTATTTTGTTTGCTTTTCTTTTGTTTAAAATTTTAAAAAATATTTACGTTTTCCCCTCTTAAATCTAAATATTCCCTTAAGAAAACCCATTCTTAGCCTTAAGTTTCGATAAGATCCTTCCCCTGGGACAGCTTCATCAGGAGACGCGTCGCGTCGCCTTGCAGCCCCGTGTTTCTCCCTTTTTTTCGCACATTTGTCTTACATTTCCAAGTCAATTATATTTGATGTGTGTGTGTGTGTGTGCTGCTGCTGCTGCTGGGTGTTGTGTGTGGGTTGTGCGGGACTAATGTCAGAGTTAAGCCTTGCCATCTGTCCCCCGCCAACGTTTCTACCTTGCTTGATTTGTATCTTTCAGCCACGGATTTGCTTGTATGTATGTGTGTGTGCAACACTTTAATATATTTTCTAATTTTTCTTGGCTGCTGAAATTTTGGGAAGGAGGTACAACAGAGTTCAGCAGCCAGAGGCAATGCCATCAAAAAACCAACCAACACTTTCCCATCCGCTGGAGAAGAGGTGTGTGTGTGTGCCTTCTGGCTCCTGTTGGAAATCTCACGACCTGATCCCAGGCCATCATCCCAGCATCTTAGCATCCAAACAAAATCCTTACGAATTGAAGACATAGGAAGAGAGAGAAGAGCGCTTGTTGCTTTCGGTGGCAGAGTGAAAGTTTAGCTGCTCATTTGAAAAATATTTTCCTAGCCACTTGCCTTGTTTTCCGCCAGTTCAATGCTGATGCTGCCACTGCCACTGCCTTTGCCTTTGCCTCTGGCTTAGTAGGCAGAGCACGTAATTCAAATTTAAAATGTTTACAAGTCTTATATGGCAGAGCGGCAGCGGCATCATGTGCTTGATGAGACCCTGTCGCTATATGTATATATATAAGCTATATATGTATGCATGTCCTGGCACAGATCCAGAGATCCGGACGGTTTATTACCTGAAAATATAGATGGGAAGTATACTGAATTAATTAGGGTCGTCGGTTGGTCGTAGGAAGTAAGGGTTTTCTAAGCACGGCTTAACGCCAAATCCATAAAAAAAAGAAAAGAACGTTAATACAAATTTAAATCGAGGAAATTTTAAATGCGATTTAGCATAAATATTATTTGGTTGTCATTAGGTCTAGGGAATTCTCGAGGTAAAGTTTTCATAAACATATATTTTTTGGTTAGCTAATGTCAGGTTGTGTAACATCATTGCAAGTTACGACTACTTAATTCTCATAAGAAATTTCTTGACTGGAGTTTATAACCAGGTTGGGCTTAGGTAAACACTCGATTTGGTGAACTTTTCTACACTCATAAAAATATTACTCCATATTAAGGAAAAATCGTTCAAGTTCAGTTTAGTTTCCTTTGTAATTCAAGGGGGAAATTGCATTTGTTTTTCTGGTAAATTTGTCATAAAAACCATGGTAAATTTGCCCTACAAATTTAAAAATTTCACACTTGTGCGGAATGAAGTAACGGTTGCAGTTTTTTTTGTAACTCTGGAATTTTATTTTTTTTTTTTAAATTAATATGATAATATTTTTTTAATATTAATATGAATTTTAATATATATTTTTTAATTTTCTAATTTTACAAAACAATATATATTTATAATATTTCAATATATAAAATTTTTTATTTTCAAAAATAAGAACATTCACTTTTCCTAACAACAAGCTTCCCCCTAAAGCGTGTGCACTGTAGCATGTTTATATATCAAATTTAAATCCCATTTTCCCTCCGCTCACCTGACACTAGGGAACTCGTTCCAGAACTCATACACCTGACTGGAAAAGTGGCGGCGGTGGAAAAGTTTGCGCGCACTCAACTTCGACGAGTGGCTTAATAATCCACGCGCTAAACACTTTTAACTCGAATTTATGTTCCCAACTCTGTCAATAACTTTGCGGCTCTTATTCCCATCCCATTCAGCTTCGTTTGCCCCCGTCATCCGTGTCCGTGTCCGTCTCCGTCTCAGTCTCGGTCTCCATTAGCCGTTGTTAGTGTACATTTTCAGCTGCAACTTGCCTAATTTCTGTGAATGCATCGCCAAGTTGCGAAAAGTGTGTCGTGCAGACAACTCGGCCCTAAGTAGTTGATTGCTTGCTTGGTTATATCATCCCCCCCAAAAACAGTGGTCTATATAATAAAGTTAAACCAATTTATATATAAAAATATTTATAAAAAATCTTAGAAATTTCTTTAATATTTATTTAGTTATTATCTTTTGTAATACTTGACAGGTGAATAGTATAGCAAGATCTAGTGATTTATTTTAAGATATTTTGGGAATTTAAAATACAGATTTTACTTCAAGGAAATTGTTTTCACTTTAGTTTATATTATGCCAAATTTCAAAGTTTTTAATAAAATCCCCAATCAAGAAAGCATTTTTAACTCTTTATTTTCATTTAAAAATAAAACCAATTTAATTCTAAATAAATTTATTAGTAATCCCTATAAATACATAACCACTGTGCATTGCTTGGTTGGTTGGCTGGCAAACAAATTTGCCGGTCTGTATGAAAATGAAACCGAAAATGAAAACAAACTCGGTATAGTATAGAAAGAGAGAGAGAGGCAGTGACAGTCGCAGTTCCCACAGATGTTTCGCATAAATATAATGGAACTGGATGTTGTGCTGTGGCAAGGGGAATGCATATTCATGGGTCAGCTGCCTCTCTACTATGCCACTATGCTACTATGCTATGCTGCACTCTACTCGGCTCTGCTCTGCTCCGTTCAGTTCGCTTCAGTTCAGTTAAGATCTGCCACATGGCGTTCGCCGCCGCCTTTCCCCCTCATCTTTGCCAGCATTATTCCACATCATTCTATGCCTCGCCCGCTGAGTAAGATAAAAATCAAGAGCATATACAAAACGTGTATGTGTGCCGCAGAGCGAAATATGTACATACATATGTGCTCTACACTTGAAACAAGTGCGGTAGAGTAATAGTTCTACCACTGAGGAGACATCTTTGAGGGTTTCTCTTGTAAGAAATATATATATAT
>VNJY01004770.1:0-17433 GCA_008042715.1 Drosophila bocki | reverse complement strand
ATTTTTATAATATTTTTCCAAATACAGCTTTGGCCATCAAAAACACGTTTTAAACTGATCTACAACTACCAAAAATAGAACTGAACAATTATAGAGTTAGATCTTTTACAAAAAACATAAAATTTAGTTTATAAAAGATATGGAAAGCGAAAAATGGTACAAGTAGGTAAAACGTGCAAAATTGAGTTTATGTGAGTTTATTTCGTTTTTTTATTCTAAGAATTTGAATTTATTTGATAAGTTGCTGTTTCTTTCTTAAAATAACTAAAAATTAATTAAGAAACATTATACAAAAAAAATTGTTGGATTTGCTTGTGTGGTTTGGTTTTTATTGATGGCCAAAGTCAGAATCGTGAACATACACTCAGTTGTGCTCGCCACTGTATATGGTTACGTATAAAATAGGTAACGTATGGCATTTATCAGAAAATTATAATCCCGGCCGAATATGCCTAGATCTTGATCGAGAAATATGTCAATGTCTGGCACATTTTAAGGTTTCTGGAAACGGGATCTTTATAAAACTTAGATTAAACTAAGATACGTCTCATAGTTTTGAATTTCTCGGCCCTACGAAGTACTTTTAAAGTACCACCATAGTTATTTAAAAAACCAAACAACAGAGTCGGTAAAAATTTTACATGACGTCGGGACCCTCTTGATGTTAGTTTTTTATACCCTTGCAGTTTGCTACTTTAAATATATGTATGTATGTAAATATATATACATATATGCTTCGAACTAGACTAGTTTGCATAGAAACGGATAGACGGACATACTGACAGACGTACAGATAGAGATGGCTAGATCGACTCGGCTACTGATGCCATACTTCATAGGGACGGAAATGACTCATTTACTGCGATGCAAAGGCATAAAAATAACCCTAAGGTGAGATACCTCTTAATATCAAAGTTAACATAATATTATAGGCATTTCGACTGCGTTAACAACGAGCTATTGCGTTGGACAACAAACAGATATTTAAACGAGAAAATTAGCAGAAAATTTAACAGCCTTACAAGCTAATCAATTTTCAGCACAGTATTTCTTTTATAATATTTAAGTATTTGTTTGCGTATTAGTTTGCAACTCATTGAAGAACCTTGAAGAATACCCTTTTAGGGTATTATAATTTCAGTCAGAAGATTGCAACGCATTGAAGGAGACCTTTTCGAACCTATAAAGTATGTTATATATATTCTTGATTAGAATCAACAGCCGAGTCGATCTAGCCATGTCCGTCTGTCCGTCAGTCCGTTTCTACGCAAACTAGTCCCTCAGTTTTAATGCTATCTGAATGAAACTTTGCATACAGTCACTCTCAATATATGTCGGAACGGCCCGGATCGGATGACTATATCATATAGCTGCCATATACATTTTCGATAAATTTTTAGAAAAAAAATGATAACTTGGCTGTTTTTCAATATATTTAAATAATTTTTGAAATATGGCAATTTTTTATTATTTCAGAATTTCGATTTTAATTTTATGAAAATCGGACGACTATATCTTATAGCTGCCATAGGAACGATCGGGAAATTAAAAGAAAAATTTATAACTTCGTTGTTTTTCAACGTATTTTATTCTACTTTGAGATATGAGCTTTTGTTATTATTTTAGAATTTTGGTATTAATTTGATTAAAATCGGACAACTATATCATATAGCTGCCATAGAAGCGATCGGTAAATGTAGAGAAAATATAAAGCTAGGAATGTGAAACTGTAACTGTCAAACTGTAAACATAATAACTATAGGTAAACTGTTATGAAACTCTGTTTTGTCTGTGTTTTCAACATTTTATTTATGCTATGTATAAATATACAACTTTTAAATATTTTATTTTTTTTATTTTTTGAATTATTTAAGTTGTGCTGAAGTTAGCTTCCTTTCTTGTTTTTTATAATATTTAAGTATTCCCACTGTTAGTTTGCGACTCATTGAAGAACTTTTTTTTAAGTTGAACTACAAACAATTTAATGTTAAGTAAGTTAACTGATATTGTTTCCAATAAGAACCCATTATAGAGAGTTAAAGAGCACAATTAACGAAATATATTTAATTGCTTCGAAATTAACTGATATTAAAAAAGTATATTATTTGTTTGGTTTTGGTTAAAAAAATAAAATATCTACATTTAATTTTTTTGTATATTTCACATAGTTGATAGGCGTTTTTCTATATTTCTTTTTTTCAGCCTAAAAAGAATTATTGGACATATCTATAACTTGACTAAAAGAAATCAAACAAATATTCCATATCCATATTCATCTTGACGAATTAAAGCTTTTATTTTAACATGACCTTAAACACTGATAGTACGGAAAATGTTAAAGCCACTGTTGGCTGTCGAGAGCAGCACCCCTGGCAGCTGAGCATGCCAGTGCAGCTCCTTGATTTCCTTTTGGCCCTGATGGATAAAGAGCAGCTGCGGTGGCAGCTGGCTGAGTTCGTCCTCGTTTTGGGCCTGTACTTGCGCCTGGTCGGGATCATTTTCGACGGCAAGATCCCACAATGCAATTTGATCATCATCGCCGCCCGAGGCCAACACTGTAGCCTCGCTTGGACACCACTCCACGGTGGTAATATGATCAGTATGGTGCTTAAAGGTGGCAATGGGCTTCTGACTATGAAACTGGCGCAGGTCCCAGACATGGAGAAATCCATCGTCGCCGCCGCTGGCGATGAACGGTTCAGAACGGTTCCAGGAGATCACGTTAATGTCGCTCTCGTGGGCGTCGGTACAAGTAAGCATGCAGGCCTTTTGTGGTGCCGCACGACAGTCCCAGATGCGGATGGTCTTGTCCACCGAACACGAAGCGAGAACACTGCGCTCATTAGGACTCCACTGCAGGTCCTCGACGGACTGTGTATGCCCCGCCAATGGCCGCTGATCCACCTTCCATGTGCCGTCCTCCAGGGGACTCCACACATGTATGTCCCGCCGACAGTCGCCAGTGGCCAGAACGCCCTCTGCACAAGGACTCCAGTCTACGGCAAATCCTTCCTGCTGATGTCCGCTAAAGGAGTAGACTGGATGGGTCTCGGATTGCTCATACTTCTTCAGCAGCTGAGCATCTTCCACGGCCTGCAATGGCTGGGTCAGGTTCCAAATGTTGACTCGACCAAGTTCACTCCAAGACGCGGCGAATACCGTGTTGCCCAGACGACGGGCGCGCACTCGGTTGACGCAGCCCTGGTGCTTGATAAGAGCGCAAGTCATCTGTGGCTTCTTCAGCTCCTCGCGGTCCGCAACGTCATCCTGATCATCCTCCAGTTCTTCGTCGTCGTCCTCATCACCGTTTTCCTGCGTCTTGTGCATGTTTCCCATCTTCATCACGATCAGGTTGTTGACATGGGTGCGGGCTGCTTGCGTACCAGCCACAATGTAGGCAGTCATTGGGAACGACTGCCGGGACTGACCCAGTTCGTCAGGAATAATGTCGAAACTTAGGCAGGGTGCACCCGTAGATGCCTGGTGCAGCATAATGTATGCACTCTCGTCACAGACCAGCTCCTCATCGTCGGCCAAACTTTTGCCGGGCAAGTAGACTTCCTTGGGCTGCTTGGATTCGGAGTCTCCATCCTCTCCGTCGCTGTCACTGTCAGACATGTCGCTCTCTGCGTCTTCGGGCTCCACAATCTCCATGCTGTATTCAGGGTTCTGATCGTCCATTCTCTATGATTTTTTATATTTTGACGGTGCACGTGCTGAAACTGAAAACAATTAATAAAACAGTGTGGCCAGGCGAAAGTCTGGCAACGCCGATCGCTCGCTCACTGACGATCTGGTACTTTTGGTTGCTTGTCTCGAAAAGTCTGGCAACGCTAATTGCTTGACAAAAAACGAGTTGGCAGAGCCCTTCGCTTAATTGACAATTCCAAGCGCCTCGTGCAAAAAAAAAAAAAACAAAAATAGAGTTGGAATTAGTATCACACATCAATCCAAAATGGTCAAGTCTTCGAATCCCTTAAACATCTTGCGCAGTATCTACAACAATGAGTTCCAATGGTGAGTTTGGGGAACATCCCCCGGCAGGACTTTATATAATCTGCACCGGTTCGTTTTCTCCATAGGATGCTTGTCAAGAGCTATGGCCTCTTCTTCCTGGGAGTTCGATTGGCCAAAGAGTTCGTAGGCGTGGAACTGATGCCAGCGCTGGGACCAGCCTAGTCATTTAAACCAAATTGAGTTCGTTTCGTACAAATAAAAATGTTAAAGTAATTTAAGTATAATTAACGAAGAATGAACATACACACACAGTATGTATGTAGGTATGTGCATAAATACAAATCAAATGTTGTGTAGAGCGGATGGAGTTAGATTCTGCTGACCATCAGATCCTTGATCTTGGACTCGTCAGTATCGATCTCAGTTATAAGGCTGTCAGCCAGCACGCTTGGCGTCATTTCCCGCTGCAAGAAGTTGGCCACCAGCTTTCGACTGGGCACGGCTCCTCCGTGGGCTAGTATCTCAGCCCGGTACTTTTCGCCAGACTGACGGTTAAACGGGTTTGATTCAAAGTACGTCTGCCATATCCAGGAGGCGATCGTCTTCGATACGAGGTAGGCGTAATATTTGGCTCCATATCCGACTAGGTGAGAGAAGCGCAGTTGCCAGGCAGTGTTCTCCACGTAGGGCAGACCATAGTATTGGCTCTGCACTGATTTTAACGTCTCTGTGGTGCTCACGCCCTGTTGAGCCGCCGCTCCGTGGTACTCCTGGTCCAAAGCGGAGTAAAACACCTGCAGCTGCGTTTCGCTGGCGGCGAACAGGTGCTTCGAGGCGCACAGCCTCTTCAGCATGTCTTCGGAAATGGGCTCATGCGTCTGGAAATGGCGAGCGAAAGTGCGCAAAACTCTGGGGTCGCCTGCGAAGTACTCCATGAGCACACTTGGCACCTCGGCAAAGTCCGTGGAGCAGCGCGTTCCGGTAACGTGCTGATGCTCGGTGCGCGCCAACATTGAATGCATAGCATGACCCATCTCGTGGAACAGGTTGTCCACTCTGGCTGGCGAAAGCAGCGTGGGCCCACTCCAGCGGGGCTGCGCCAGTCCTAGCATAACCACTACTATGGGCATCTGGTAGGACCCATCGGGCAGCCGTTTGCCTCCCTGGATAGTGAAATGGCAGTCTTGGTTGGGCTTGCCAGCGCGCTCGAAGAAATCGCAGTATATATAGCCCAGCAGTCCTTCGCTTTCGTGTATCACAGACAGCTTGTAGATATCGCTGTGCCAGGACTCCCCTGGTTCCATATCTGTGTTTTCAAGACGGACACCGTATAGCGCATTCAAAAGATTGTCCAGCCCCTCCATGCAGCCACCCAGCGAGAAGTAAGGCAGAAACTCATTGGCCTGTTCTTCAAGCGATTGTCGCCTCAGCTGGGTGGTGAAGTATGGAGTGTCCCAGATCTCTGCCAGAGCGCTCGGTTGCCCGCCCTCTCGCCGTTTCATCTGGGTCATAATGGCGAAGTCGGCTTGGGCCCGAGAACGCAGTTTCTCGGAGAGTTCGTCAATAAACTTTCGGACCACCTCTGGTGTCTCCATGGTGCTGCCATTGAGGGCCCGATGGGCGTAGGTCTCGAATCCACAGCTGCGAGCCAGCTCATGACGGCAAAGCAGAAGATCCCGCAAAAGCTCCTCCTGACTCTCGGATGGCTGCAAGTACAGCCGGTAGGCAGCTTCCCGCATCTGCTCGTTTTCCGCGTTAGTGCACAGTCCCGTGATGATCACGTTGTCGCCCGATGTGGGAAAACTAAAAAGAGTTGTGTAATTTGTTTCTATTTTAGAAAACACTATCTTAGGAATATATGTGATATTTACATTACATTCTTCCCCTGTATTAAACTATATGAAGGATGCAAGAACTTACTAGTTGCGGATGGCCTCCGGCACTTGTGTCCTGGGAAGAACGCTGGGCTGCGCTGCTCCGTTCATAAATTTCTGACCTAGCTGAAGGATGTAGTCGTTGAGGCGCACAACCCTCAGGCGCTCATTCTCAGGCAGGTGGATGCCGCACTGCTCAAAGTCGAACAAGAAGAGGCTAGCTACGTGGCGGTCCACCTCACTGGAGGGCAGCTTGTCTCCATGCTTGACCACATGGTTGAGGGCCTGATAGAGGGAGCGATGTGTGTTCAGACTCTCCACTACACCGCAGATGCTAATACAGGCCTGCTCCGCCGCCTGAGAATACTTGCCCTTCGGGTGAGCTATCCGCACAAACTCGGCCAGGTCCGCCACCTTGCACAGCGAGTCTGACAGTTCGTCAAAGATATCGACCATCTTGCGACGGCGCTGGTCGGAGGTGGCTTCTAAGATGAGCTCCTGGGTCCGCGTCTCCACGTTGTCTCTCATCAGGTAAAAGCCCTCACAGCTTCGTAGTTCCGGCATGCCGAATAATCCCTGAAACGAAAACGGGCTACCATCTTCTGTTCTTCACCGGGGGTTTCTTTACGATTGCGGCACTCACGACATCGTCTCGTGTGAAGTTGATCCGCCGGCTAGGCGGCGCATTGAAAGCTGTCGCCAAAGGCGTCCATACGGAGGCGCATCGGTGGCCCCACCATTGTTGCCTGCCCAGAAGGAATGCACTTGTTGCGCTTCGGCTTAGCAATATCATATCAGGCAATTCGTTGTTATTTTTGAGCGGATTACGGATGAAATCAGCTGATGGCGACCTAACACCAGAGTTGCCACCCGACGAACTTGAGTCTAATTTAAAGATCTGGCATCCTTATCGTCTATTCATCTAGGGGATTCCCTATGCGACGGAATTTCTGAAAATATCCAGGGTATTCGCTTGACGACCGAATTACTGAAAACAGCTGCCCCATAAAAACTGTTTCTAAAAAAACGTATAAATTAAAGTTTTTGACTGCTTAATGAAAGGTCGAATAGTTTAAAATAATTTTAGATTTAATAATTTAATACAAAAGTCGTAATACATTGTCGGTATTTATAGTAATTCGCTATTCCCTAACAAATCATTTATAAAATATTTTAAATCAATCAGCGAGTCCGAGACACTATTTCTACGTTGCATATCTTTAAAATATAATGTTTACATATAACCGTAGCCAAAACAGTAAAACTTCTTTAAAACCTTTGTTTTCAATATAGTCATATTAAAAAGTGATCCAAATAATTAACATTGACAGAATCTAGCATATTCTAAAACATATGTTTTTCGAAATATTCAACTGAGAATTCGAGAAAAACATCACAAAAGAGGTCATGTTTTGTTTCGATAACAACTTCTAAAACAAAGGCATTTTGCTTTGACTTTTGCTTTCTAACCACTCGAAGAATGTATAAATAAAATGCTTATATGTATTTACCTAAACACTAAAAAACAACGTAAACAGTGAGGCAGACATTTCGCCTTACATTTTTGTAATTATCTTGAAAAGTAACAATTGTCCAAAGTCGATCTTAGTACCAACTATAGTGCTAACCAAGAGTTAAGTTACAAATTTTTGTAAAATTAAAATAAAGTCTTGGCACATGTTTTTTTACAGTTTGAATGCGTACAAATGTCGCGTTCGACATCGGAGTTGCCCATATTATATGTATAAGCTGCTTGAGGAACAGTATTTAGTTTTTATTTACATTCTTTAATGTTGTAAATACATGGTTCCCACACCATTCTTATTACAACTTGGCGGCAGGACCGGTGTCATCTAGAAAAACATCTGTAGCCAGCAGGTGTATGTTCTCTGGATAGCAGGCGTACTTGGAAAGATCCTTAACACCTGCGTCTAGTAGCACCTCGTCGTCCAGAAAAAAGTTCCCTGTATAGTCTCTGGAGTCGCGACAAAATATAGCATAGGCTGCATCGGCCATTATCTCGGGCTTTCGCGAGTACAGTGCTCCTTCGGACCCTCTAAGCATTTCCACAGCTGCCGTGTGGATAGTAGTGCGAGGCCAGAGTGCGTTTACGGCCAGGCCCTGGCCACGGAATTCTTCTGCCATTCCCAGCACACACATAGACATTCCGTACTTGGCAATGGTGTAGGCTGTGTGATTGGCGAACCACCGCGCATTCAAGTTCAGTGGTGGCGCAAGGTTCAGTATGTGTGGATTTTGACTTCGGAGCAGATACGGCAGGCAGGTCTTTGATCTGTAGAGTTTGATCCCGTGCGGTTAAATGGAAAGACAGATAAAGCGTCAGTTTCCGCACTCACACAAGAAAAGTTCCCCTGGCGTTGATGTTCTGCATCAGGTCGTAACGCTTCATATCAGTGTCGAGTGTCCCAGTGATTGAAATGGCACTGGCATTGTTCACCACGATGTCAATGCCCCCGAACTTGGCCACAGCAGCTTCCACGGCCTGCTGCACCTGTCGCTCGTCTCGCACGTCCACAATGCAGGGCAGCGCCTGACCTCCAGCACGTTCGACTGGACATAATATAAAGTGTACAAAGGTCAAACTCCACTTGCTTGGGGCACTGGTCGCACATACTTTCCTTCGCGGCAGTATATATTGTGCCGGGAAGTTTTGGATGGGGCTCCGCCGTTTTGGCTGCGATGACGATGTTGGCTCCATCGGCGGCCGCTTTCAGGGCAATAGCTTTACCGATTCCCCGAGATGCGCCCGTGATGAATAAAGTTTTTCCCTTCAATTTTCTATGGAAGACAAAATGATTGGGGGGATAATGGCCTAGAATCTTGCCCTTAAACTTACCCGGAGTTTTTCATTTTAGAGGTGGTGTGGCCTGGCGATGGGTGTTAACTAATCTCTAGGTGTTTATTCTGAACCGGCATTACCCCTAATCACTAGGTTTCCGACAAACCAGATAAGATTAATAGTACACTTTAAAATAAACAAAGCTTAGAGCTTTTAATTACTTCGTGACCAGAATAGTATCGATATATTGAATACTTGAGCTGAAAAAAAATCGATTTTCAGTGAATCGATGTCTTCTAAAAAAATTTTACAAATAATAGGGTCTTCCCACACACCGTCAAAGCGCATTCACCGTCCGTTGAACTAACTGCCCATAAGTGGCGATAGTTAGGCGATAGTTTTTCGGTGCAACTCTGATTTCTTCTTCTTAAAGCCTAGTACTCTGACGAGAAAAACCCGCTGTCTAAATTAGACAGCGGAATCGGTGTTTATTTCGCTACCGAGCTAGTGTGACCAAAAAAAATTAAGGAAAATTCTGAAATGCCATGAAAATGTACTTTTTATGGCGTTTAAGGATTTTCTTTGGTCACACTGGACAGCTGTTTGTAAACAAATATTCAAAAAAAATATTAATAATATTAATAAATATGGCATTAAAATGTCCTTTGTGGGTTAGATTCCATATTATGGGCTTCCCCTTGACAGCCCCTATCAATGCCACCTTTTTCCTTCAACTTTCCCTCCATCAGGGGTGTCTAAATAAATCAAATGAATTATTTAGACAGCGCGATATCAGCTGTTTACTATCTTGATCTGGCAACGCCATTCAATTTTCGCAGGCTTCATTTTCGTCGTCAGAGTATCGGAAAAAACGACGTGTCTAAAAGTTCTTCTTCTTCTTTTTTCGACACCGTTTTTTTTATATGGAGTTTGGCCGCTGTCTAAATTTATACAGCGGATTTTTCTCGTCAGAGTACTAGGCTTTAGAGTGAACATTTGACCAACACTACGAAAAATGTAAACAAAGTTGGCGAGGAACAATTGAAAAATGAAATTTAAAATGTGGCGCCAAAGCTTCAAACATGCCCAAAATAGTTGTTGGTGTTTTTCTGTATATTCTTGCCCCAATATGTCCCCAATTGTTACTATTTAATATAAACCGTCTGCCTCTACCTTATTTTAAAGAATTTGTTAGAGAAAAATCATTAGAAAAACTAAAATTCCTTGTCATTTAATTCATTTAAATTTAGTGCGAATAAATTCTGACGCAATCTGTGCCTTTTGCTGTTGTACAACAGCCAAAATAGTTGGTAAATGCTCCATTTCAAATTTGCAACTGCCAATTCGACAGCCTTTGTTTACGTTTTCATGAGCCACAGCTGATCGATCAGCTGTTCGGATGCGGATGCGCTTTGACGGTGTGTGGGAACACGAGTTTCACTTTTTTGAAAAATCCCAACCGTTCCTCACAAATGCGCTGTGTGGGAAGACAGAATTAACGACCGCGAAGTTTTAAGTAATTCAGTCGTATAAGGAATCCCCTAATAAACTAATATTATAACTAAACGCAGAATCGCTGTATAAATTATTGCTGGACAGTGTGAATAGGGGATAAGCCGATGGGAATACCCTTATTATCGCATTCCTATACTGTGCATCTATCGATAGTGACATTGACCCCCACCTCTAGCCGGTTTTTGTTATCGAACTTGTACTCATCACTAGCAGCGTGCATCGTTTTCCCTCGAAATGGGTGCTGGAGTTCTATGTTTGATTTTATTGTATTTTGCGACCAACCGAGGCGAAAATGCAGCGAGGATCAACCACCCTCGGGTCTTGCTGCCTGTCTTTGAAGAGAAGGCAATCAACTTTACCTTGGAAGTTGACGAGACTAACTGCTATAAGTGGTAAGTATGTTGGCCTTAGCTGCTGCTCGCATTTTTAAAATTCCCTCTTATCTGTCGCAGGACGTCTTCGCGCCAGGACCTGATTTCTGTGATGCCGGTTTATCATGGCTTTAGCGAGTGTGCATCACAGGCAGTGATAACAGTCCGCACCCACGACCGGCGCCGGAACACTGCAATTATCTTCGCCGAAGAGGTTCAGACGGGAGAGACGCTGCGTTCTGAGGTAATTGTGGACGCGATTGCCAGACTGAACGTGCGCACAGCTACTCGGCAGTTGTACCTGGAGGAAGCACCCGCTATGTTCGAGGTGCATGCCTTTGACGATCAAGGCAACGAGTTTTTCACACTGGAAGGCATTGAGTTTGACTGGAAAATTTCTGAGTCTAGTACTAACAAGCCCGCCGCAATGCGCTACTTATCCTTTACAAACAGTCCCTACCACACTGTGCCACCTGCCTTGAAGGACTTTGAGGCCAAAGGCACCAAGGGGTACATGGTCTTGTTGGAAGGGATCAACACGGGCACCGCCAAGGTAACCATTGGCATGCCCCAATCGGAATACAGCCACGTGCAGCCCATCGAGGTCCAGATCAGCGTGTTGGCCAACATTATTATAGAACCATCTGAGGCGACCATCATGGCAGGTGATTCAGTTACCTTCCGAATCTTGCAACTGAAAATGGACCGACTGCACGCTATCGACAGCAAACAGTACTACTTGGAGGTGGAGAATGCTAAGGTGGCGTACTTGGATGGCAACAGTGCCACGGGATCGGCGATGGGCCGCACCCAAGTCTTCTTGCGAGATCGCAACATGGCAAATACAGACCAAGCTACCAAAGCTCCCAGTGCTCTGCTGACTGTGGCTGAACCGCATAGATTGGGAATCAGTCTGCTTCCCCACCTTAATTGGGTCACTGTGCAAGGGGAGCGTCACGACATAGCCTTGGACTTGTTTGCCGCTGACGGACAGAAGATAACGCTGGGCACTCGCTACTCCATCAGTTCCGAACTGGATGAGTCCCTGTTCTCCATCACACAGCGTACGCGCAATGGAAGCCGCCTTTCCGGACTGGCCAAGAAGGAGGGTGTCACCCAGGTGTACGGTTCATACAAGGACGTAAGTGTGATACTATTTACATTTTAGTTAGAAGTTTGAAATGCAGGTAATAGGTAGTTTGTATTTCTAAAAAGGAACACAACGAATTGAAAGCGCACAGAAACTCTTCGCCTACCATTTGGTAGAGAAAGATGTTGTATTTTCATTGATAATGCGATAGTTTAAATGTGATGATAATTGTACATAATTCCTTCATCCTTTTGTTCTGTGTTTTAAAGCTTTTCAAATATTTGTTGTGGCTTAAGTTAGCGTATTAAATGAAATAATAACATTTTATTTTAATTTTTTTAGGTGAAGTTTTAGCTTTGGCCATATAGTTCAATATATTATCTATGGCAATTTTTGACGAATTTTCCTTTTTTGTTTGAAAGAGTTTTTATTTGATATGAAATCAGAATTAAAAACGTTTTATAATAACAAAAAATTAACACAATTTATGGTCATAATCAACGAATATACATTGGATAGGACTTTTTAGCGATATACAGCTGTGTTCACTGAAATAGCAGTGCGACAGAGGAACAACTTCAAAACGTTTTTTTTTTTGGCATATTCCTTTTTGCAAGCTGATCTATTGCACATTATTTTTGTAAAATGAAACATAAAGATAAGAATCGAGAAAAAATTCCGTTAGATTTGCTCTTTTTTATGTTTTATTGATATTTTTTCACATATGCAGCTCGTTTTGGCCGATCACTGAAATAGCAGTTTTTAATTTTCTTTTGCAAAAAAAGCCGAAATTTCTTTTAATTTTGTAAAAATTGAGTTAAATCGAGGTCGTTATAGTTTATACTATAATACACCTTTACAACGCAAAAAAAATTATTTTAGTGGGCGCAGGACCTCACTGCTCCATGAGAGAAAGGTATCAGATAACTTAGCCTAGAAAGAAGGGCAAAACATGTAAAGAGACTCCAAATCTTTCAAATTGTTCTTTTAAAATAGTTTATAAATCATAAAATATGAACCGAACCCAAAAAAAACGAAGGTACGATTCGAAAAACAACAATTTTAGAGGCTCGACGCGTACTTCGCTTTAGCAAAGCTAGTCCTTTTGCATCCTCTAGGGATATAATAGCGGGAATTGGCATGGGAATCAGTCATGGGACCATTCGCCGGGGATGAATAAATTTTAGATTCGCAAAGTCCATGGAAAATGTCACTGCTTGGTTAAAGGCATATCAAGGCAAGATCCGAGTTCGCCAATAGCCACTTGAACTGCCAGTATTCAAATGGCGTAATATCCTTTGGACAAATGACTCCAAACTGGTTTTATTTGGTGGAATAGGACAAGACAAGACCTCCAAATAGATAGTGCCCCCCAAACCATACGCTGAAGACAGTAAAACACGATGGCCTAAAAATCATGGTTTGGGTATACTTTTCATACAACGTTTTAGGTCCCGTATATATGATCTGTGGGATCAAAGACCATTATGTTTATGTCCAAATATTAAAAACTGTCTTGCAGCCGTATCCTGAGGAAAATATGCCATTAATTTGGACATTTCAGCAGTACAGTGACCCTAATCATACCAGGAAGGTGGCCAAGGAGTGGGTTTTTAATGAAAAAGTGGATGCAATGCCATGGCCTGCACAGTCCCCGGATATAAATCCGATCGAAAACTTATGGGGGACATCAAGGGCTACGTATTAAAGAAGTTTCCGGCTTCTAAGCCGCAGCTTTGGCAATTTGTGCAGGAGGAATGAGGCCATATTCCCCTCAAGCTTTGCTAAGACTTGGTGGACTCCTTGCCACCCAGGTATGAGGCTATGATAGTTTCTAAAGGCTATTTAACAAAATATTAGATCATAGTCAATTAGAATTTAAGAAGAAATAGGTTTCTTATACGATATTTTTAAATTTATGAAGAATTTTAGTTTTTCACTGCTATTTCAATGAACGGCATAATATAGACCTTTTTTGTTGTTATTAGCTATATCTTCTAAAAGGTTTATGTTACCTAAATTAAATGATTGTGGTATTGTTAATAATTAAGTACACTAAGCCTTTATGAAAATTTTTTTTTATGAAAATAGTGTTTGTAACAGTGTTTTCCAATCTTAAACGTGCAGGTCGTGGGCACTGCTATTTCAGTGAACATAGCTGTATGTAGATGAGGTATATGACTGCGTACAATATAAAACGAACATGCTTTTTATTTTTTGTATATACAGCTAACTGTGCAAGCCGAACTTCAGATCTTTAAGGAACTCCAGCTAAGGCCATCTAATGCAGTGCTGCCTTACGATCCCAATGGCGTAAAGCCCATGAGCCTACAGTTCCACGCTACTGGAGGCGACAGCAATTACGTGTGGTTCTCCGGTCACCCGCAGGTGCTGCATATCGATGGTCAGGGCTTAGCCACCACTGACATCCGTGACGTACGCCCTCTCTTCGGGTCGCAGGAGCTGTTAGAGGATGGTAATACTCTGGCCGCCCATACCACAGTCAAAGTGGCCCTGGCTAAGAACCCAAAGATATCTCGCCTGGCAAAAGTCTTCTTCCTGCCCCCCAAACGGCTCCAGATAAAGCGCTACAACTTTGAGACCTCTCTTAAGGACTATGTTTACCTCCACGTGGCAGTTTTTGCGCGGGTGAACAACTCCGATGTGCCGTACACGAGCTGCGACAACCTCAACTTCCAGCTGGACTTCAGCCACCATATTCTGCAGCAAGAGAGCAACGGGGACCATGTAGAGCCCGTCCCGGATGCATGCCATGTGTTGCGGCTGCGAGCTACCGCCATTGGCAGTTCTACTGTGCGAGTGTGGTACAGATTTCAAGACACAGTTCTGGACGACACTGTCGACCTTTACGTATTTGAGCCAATGAGCATACTGAATCCGCACGAAAACGAGGTGGTGCTCCCCGTGGGCTCTTCCCGCAACATTATCTTTGCTAACGGACCACAGCGAATCTTTACACTGGAGGCAGAGATCGTGAAGGCCACGACGTTCGATAGTAAGATCGTACAGGTGTCTGAAATCCAGTTTAACACCCAGAACGCAATCAGCGCTTTCACCGTGCTGTGCCGCGAGCTTGGAGAAACAAACTTTTCTTACCGTGTGCATAACAGCCTGGCCAAGCCCAGCTTTTTCGCCTACCGATCGGAGCTGACTATTAAGGTTCACTGCGTTCCACCGCGGTTTTTGAAGCTTTACGCCCGACAACAGCTCCGCGAATCGTGTCCCCTGGAGCAGAGCTCCTCGCTGCTGTATCTGAAGGACCGGGAAAACAAGTTCGAAATCGAGATAGAGGTTCAGGACGCGGCAAATCGCAGACTCATGAACATCAGCTCTCTGTGGCTAGACTGGGAATTCGGCGCAGGAGAAGAGCGTTATCCTGACCATAAAATTTCCCACCGCCAAATCGCCGAGTTGGAAGTCCTCCACGGTGTAAGTCTGCTCAGTCGTGACGTTCTCATCTTGACGCTCAGCGAGGTGGCGCCCAACTTCCGCATCAAAGGCACAGTTGCCAGTTACAACGACAAGCTGCTAAGGCTGCAGGATATCCAAGCGGAGAATCCCGCGTTCGGAGTGTATAACGTACGTAATGAAATATTTTTGTGAAACAATTACCATTATCCCTTCTAATCTATAAATTACAGGCCAAAACGGGATCGGTGAACACTCCTCTAATCGAGAACGAGGTCAGGTTCCACACCGTGAACAGCACCTTGCTGCCGAAGGACCACGTCAGTATCTTTCTAGCTCCAGGCCACGTCGAACGCATACCCATCGTCCAGGGCAGCGGTTACTTGCAACTGAAGCTATCCGAATCGGGAATCGTGCAGGTGGAGTTCAATGAAAAGGCCCGCGTACTGGCCCTGACTCCCTTGCGTCTTGGCCACGTCCACCTTGAACTAATCGACAGCTGCTTGACAACAGAACCGAGCCACCTGTCCATTTCCGTGGTAGGCATAGGGGCCATCCATGTGGCCAGCATGGACCGACTGGAGCGCACGGCTCGCATTGACGGGATCGTTCGACTCGTAGACACCAACGACAATCTCCTGCTCATCGACCACAACCGACTGGCTGACTACGATCTATCCGAAGTGGTTTTCGACCAGAGTGTGCTGAGCGTTCGGTTGGGCGACCAAGAAAACCTGGGACCCGGCGAGATCCGCTATACTTTAGTGGGCAACAGCGTTGGGGAGACCAAGGTTGTCTTTCAGTCCGGCAAAGGGGCTCTGCAGGTGTCCAGCGAGCCGCTTAACGTTCAGGTCTTTGCCCCGATACGACTCTTTCCGCGCGACTCTACACTCGTTGTGGGCAGCAGCATCCAGATCTTCTACCAGGGCGGGCCGCAGCCCAACACCAACATGGTCTACATCGTGGAGAAGGAGCAAATAGCAAGTAAGTCCCGATTCCCGTGCATCGCTAAACCGGACAGTAAGTCCTCATTGAATCCTGTTCGCAGCCATTAATTCGGCCATTGTGACGGCCCACCGACTGGGAGCCAGCAGGATTGTCGGAAAGTGTATGCTAAGAAACCCAGTAACCGGAAAGGACGAGGTGGTCTCCCAGGACACTGTTGAACTCCGCGTGGTTGCTCTGAAATTAGTCCAGATCCGCACTCCGCTGGTGCGTATCCGCAGCGGCGCCGTAATGCCCGCCACACTCTGGGGTCTGCCGGATCTGTCTCCTATGGTGCTGGGAACGCTGAAGAATACGAAAATTTTCTGGACTGTAAGCCATCCGGAAATAGTGGAGACATTCAACGTCTTCACTGCAGCAGGTGAGCTTAGTAGCATGTGGTCTATTAGATATCTAAACGTGCACAGATACGACGCAGAGAGTTCAGAACCATCCTCTGTGCCCACCAAGTGCACGAATATCAAACGCTTGATGTTCTTTGATGAGCCTGCTTGGTTGAGTTTTATAGCAGGAACAGATACGGAACATACAAAGTTATTACAACCAGTATTTAGTACTCGCTGGGTATATGGGATTTGTAAATGAATCCTAACCGAAGTTGTATTTACCAGAGTCCCGCATAAAGTACAGTGGCGAACTTAATTAGTGCCACAGTTGGCATGTCTGACTTTGGCACAGCTTTTATCCATTAAATATAGCGATATTTAAATTAAACAAATTGTAAATACAATTTACAATGTATTTATCAATTTCCAACTAAATGAACTTAAATGTATTCTTGTAGTAAAATGATTCCACTAATATTGTCTGATTATATAATTATTTTCCGTTGAGATTCGGTAATTTACTTTAGTTTGCTGCTTATTTTGGTAAAACGAGCTACTTTGGCTTAGAAAATAGACACTTTGACCATTTTAAGTTAAAATTTTATTAAAAAGCATATTGTTTGTGGGGAAGACAACGAATTTGCCACCCTTTAGTTTATAATAAAAAGACGCACGATAGGTATTTTAATATAAGCCGTTTTAATGTGTTTGTTTTATCGGAGCTGCAGATTGAGTGTATACAAAGCTTGGCTTCAGAATATATATGTTTATGGGATAACAAATGTAGTTTGGCTGATAGATAACGCGACAGCTTTAGCGAGATAAGAAAAGAGCAGAAAAGAGAAAACATAAGAGCGCTGCAGGTGCAGCGGTACACCTATGCGCGCGTGACTAGGCGCTGGCGATCTGCTCCGAACATACTCCCCCCGTTGGAAGAGGTACGGTTCCAACTATCTCGGAATCGATGGGCAGAGCGGCTAGTTTGGCGACGGCTCTCTTGATTAGACCCGTAGCTGTACGGACCATAGCTACTCTGATGACGCCGTCTCCGCCGGATGTGACTTCC
>VNJY01004768.1:0-26813 GCA_008042715.1 Drosophila bocki | reverse complement strand
GGTCGGATTTGCCCCACCACGTAATTTTTCATAAAAACGCAATTAAAAAAGAAATTATGAAAAAAAAAATTGAACCAAACATATATGCACTTTGTAGGACTTTATTCAAAGAATCTAAATCCACTTACCTTTTCATGCGATAACTCTGACAAAAAGAAATATCCTGCAGTTAATTATGCACAAAAATGAAAGTCAAAATTGTGAAAACAACCTTGTTGTCGTTTGACCATCTCAATGTTGACTAATAAAATGCTGTCATACCACCATTTTCATTGTTTTCGATGCTCTACACGACAACACTAATATAAGTTTGCGTAGTGCTTCCGATTTTCGAAAACAGAGGGAGGTCGGGTTGACCCACACTGTCAACTTTACCCAACCTTACCCTATAACTTGGCCGTTTTTCAACATATTTTTATAATTTTTGAGATATGGCCATTTTGTATTATTTCAAGTCAATTTAAATTTCTATTTTATAAGAATTGACCGCCAACGAGTCAAAGCAACGATCGGGAAATGAATAGAAAAAAATTATTGCTTTCAACGTATTTTCATCTACTCTGAGATATGAGAATTTTTTATTATGTCATACTTTTGGTATACATTTCATGAAAATCAGACTATATATATTGCTGCCATAGAAATGATCGACAAATTTGTAGAAAAAAGGTATAATTTAGTTGTTTTCCAACATATTTTCATCGTTTTTGAGATATGATAATTTTTTAATATTTTAGATTATCGATTTTGATTTTATAAAAACTGCAGATACCCCAGCACATAAGACAGAATTAGCAACTCCTGCAAATCCTTTTCCCTTCCATTCTCTCCAGCCAAAAGCTACACATCAAAAAAATTCAATCCGATAATAATTGTTAAAGCCACAAACACGTCTGTTTTCCTATTCAACAAAAACACTACTCCGCCTATAACCTACCACAAACTGTTCCACTCTATTAAAAACTCCCTATACGACCACAAATTCATTTACACAGACGACTCAAATCAAATCTGGACTCCTTCCCCAATACTCCTCCGTCCTCTTTAGTGAATTGATTCCAATCCATGAAGCTGTAAAAATTTGCTCAGGATCACATGGAAAATATGCTATATGCTCGGACTCCCTATCCTCCATTAAATCCATTTCAAACGTAAAACTTCACTCCAAATGGTCAATTGACAGTCACCTCTCAGGAAGCGACCACTTCCCGATCTCGATTGTACTTTTTGAAAAAGAAATAATTGACTCCCCCATAACCAAGCCAAAATTTAATATAGACAAAGCTGATTGGTCACTATACCTACCAATCAGTAGTCAAACAATCCTCCGACAACAGACCACCCAGCTTACAAATAAACAAAGAAGCAGCCAACCTCTGCTCTATAATACGGCACAGCGCGCACCCTTCTATTCCGCAATACCACCTAAAAACATCCAAGCAGGTCCCTTGGTGGGACAATGAGCTTAAAACATTAAAAAACAACAAAAGAAAAGCCTGGCAAACCATGTGCCAAAATATAAACACAGCAAATATTATTACATATAAAAGAGCAAATGCCAAACTAAAACGAGAAATAAAAATAAAAAACGAAGAGCTTTATTTGAATTTACCTCCGACATAAATTCACAAACCCCAATACCAATATTATGGAAAAAAAGTCAATCGATTCTGTGGCCTCAAACTCACTTACAAATTCACTGTCTTGCCAACCTTTGCAACCCATCTCAAACCTATACAAAACCAAAAGATATCTCTAAAGCATTATGCGCACATTGGTCAAACTCTTCACTGAATAATAATTTTCATAACATATTTAGGTCACACAAAGAAAACATAAACTTTAATATTACCCTACCATTAGAATGTGAAATATCTATCATTGAACTAAGAGCCGCCATTAATCAGCTTAAAGGTAAAACTCCCGGTAGAGACCGCCTAAGCTATTAAATGATAAAGAACCTACCTGATATAGCCATGCATAGACTACTAAAATTCTATAACAACATCTTCAACACATACATTCCACAACAGTTCAAAGTAAGCATCATAATACCCATATTAAAACCCGCCTCAGACAAAACAGCAATAACATCTTATCGACCCATATCCCTGAATAGCTGCTTATTCAAAGTTATGTACAAAATAACTTCCAAAAGACTATGGTGGCTAGTCAACAACAGCTAGCTACTCGATAGGCGTCAAATGGGCTTTAGGAAGGGAAAGTCGGTATCAGATACCCTAGCCTCGCTAGACTATCTGACTACCGCAGCCCTATCGAGAAAAAACCACCTATCCTTAATATAATACCCGATTTCTTAAAAGCATTTGACAGAATTGGAATTCACACCATAATAGATGAACTTACAACCTGGAAATTAGGACAGAAAATGATGAACTACATATCAAACTTTTTAACAAATAGAAAAATTTCCGTTCAGATCCAAAATATTCAATCACAACCTCTACCACTGGAAAATGGAATCCCACAAGGATCTCCACTCTCCGTTATCCTATTTGCAATCGCTTACAACAAACTCAATAAAATAATAGGCCTTCACAAATCTTTCGAATTCACCGCATACGCCGACGACTATACAATATTAAAAAAAACAGAAAACACTTTAGATATAAACCCTCTGCTCACTAACATACAAGAATGGTGCAATTACTCCGGAGCAACTCTCTCCCTATACCGAAAACAAAACATTTACACATTTGTCGTAAAAAAAAGTGCAGTTTTGAAATTATTAACAATCTTGACATAAAGACCGAAAAATCCTTAAAAATACTTGGTAAAACCAAAGAGTATAGAATTATATAGAGCGGACATCTCATACAAAAAAATGTGTCGTATGGCGGGTTCCAGCTGTAGAACCCGCATTTTCCCCGTGGAACCCGCAAGGCTCGATTCTACTTTGAATCTGGGCACCCCGAGGCCTGCTTGCCGGTTGGTCTAGTGGCTAAGGCATACGCCTGCCACCCTGAAGTGCATGGGTTCAAATCCTGGTTACTCTTAAGATTTTTTTTTTTTTTTTTTTTTGTTTGTTTTTTTTTTTAGAAGAAACTTTTGTATTCCATTTTAGTGTTATCAGGTTATGTTTGACAAACAAAAACAAATCTAGACAACTATTTGTGGGTTTTTATAGGTGTTTTAAAAATATTACATATTGAAAACAAATTCGTTTTCGTTTTATATTTTTAATTATTGTGTTAGATTAATGTTTTAAATTAAAAACAGTCGAATAAACTGATAATAAAATATAATTACATATATTTTAAATGTTTTGATTTTATAAGCCCAAAGCAAAGATACATTTTTGTTTAAAAAAATTTCTTTAGTTTCAAAACTTTTTTAAATAATATAATAAATAAATTAATAACAAAAAAACACGATACTATAAAAACCGTCATTGTCAGGGATTGATCCACTCTTCTAAATTGCCGACCAACGCGTTAACCACCACGACCACAGGACCGATCAAAAGTGTGATGCACAAAAACCAATATGACTGAAAGCCTTTTGATTCTCGTCCTAGAAAAGCCAAATATGAAATTTTGTCTCAAAATGTGTTGCCGCGTTCACGCACACATACACACAAAACTCACTTACACTTATGCATTGTGTGCGTAATAAACGAAATCTAAAAATAGAACAAGCAAATCATTCTCCGTTTCCCCTCGCCGACAAGCGTACAGCAAGCAAAGCATGCCAGATATAGTTCTATACTCTTTGGTATTACCTTAACAAATAAATATAAATGGGACGAGCACATAGAACAACTAGTAATAGCACTAGAGAGTCCCAATAACTACAACTACTACACTCTTGAAATTAAGAAAATAATCTCTAAATATAAAAATAAATTTTCTTTGATATGGGTACCAGGACATTGCGGTATTAACGGAAACGAATTTGCAGACAAAGCGGCTAAGGAAGCAACGAAATTGCCATTAATATCCGAAAAAAATCATAACACACCTGACACTCTGAAATATATCAGTGAACATATGAGATCCCAATACGACCAAATCTGGAACCACACATCTCAACACTACAAACTCATTAACCCAAAAAAACTAAACAATATTGAACTTCTAAGCAAAACATTCTCTCGATTAGACACTATCAAATTTATGAGAATTCGCCTCGGACACACTAAATTGACACACAGCTACCTCTTTGACAAAACTTCACCGCCTACATGCCAACATTGTAACCAAACCTTAACTCTAATCCACATATTCCTAGAATGTCCTATTCACGTTGAACCTAGAAAGAAATTCCTCCAAAATAACATAGAACAAATTCTAAACCCAATAAATGCTGTAACGACCATTAAATTCCTTAAATCAATCAACCTCTACAACTATATATAATCCTAACATTATCAAACAAAATTATCCACACTTTGTAATTGCGCATAATTTCTCTATAATAATAATAATAATTAATAGGCTACGACTAGGACAAACACAAGTCACAAGCGTCCATTATATGAATAGTTCCCTAACAAGTATCTGCCCCTTATGCAACACCTCAGTGATAGACATCCAGCACATTTTAATAGACTGCACTGCACTTTCCAATACCAGAACCTCTTGCTTTTCCCACGAAAACCCAATCCATCTCCTAGGGAATCCAACAGAAGCCAACTCCAACAAAATAATATAATTTCTTTACAAAACCAATCTTATACACAACATTCAATTTACAACTTCAACATATATCATAAACACTTATTTTGTTAATACACAATCGAGTAGGCCACAGCAGCCAATGCTCGTTAATCCTGTTAACTTTTAGTTTTAACTAATTGTTTAGCATTATATAAATAAATAAATAAATAAACATTATAAATTAGAATGCTGGAAAACACACAAAACATAGTTTCATTACATTTTACCTATACTTATTATGTTTGGAAGGCAACTATGCTGACCATGAGTTAGTGATCCCAGCCACCAAGGCATAGACGGTAACGAGACCGCGGACGGACTTGCAAAGGAAGGCGTCGGACTGGCGGGTGAAAGAGCAGACAACGTCCCTGTCTCCCTAAGAACGCTTCAAAGCGAGCTACAGATACGGACTGACGCAAGCGCAAAAATCAGGTGAAGGAGTAATTCCGCAACCCGTAGACTATCAAAAATCATGTGCAAAGAGCGCAACGAGAAACTAACTCACTACGTGCTGCATCTTCCCCAGAAGGACTGCAGAATGTTAGTGGGTATTCTAACAGGTCACTGCCTGTCTGCAGCACATGCAGTCAAGCTTGGTATTACCTACAACGCCAAATGCCGGAAATGTGATGAATCCGAGGCAACCGAAACCTTGGAGCATCTCATTTGCAAATGTTCGGCCCTAACGATGGCAAGAATGAGATAACTAGGCTCTCCGGTTCTGGCATCGCTAGAAGATGCCTCCAGGAGGAAGCCAGGCGAACTCCTTGCCTCTGCGGTCTCTAGGTCCATCCAAGAATTTCCCCGGATATCCAGGGGCCATATTGACCTATGCATGGCCGTCCGGATAAACCTAACCTAACCTAATTTTTACAGTTTGATAGTTACAGTTTTACAAGCTTTACATTTTCTCTACTTCTACCTATCGTTTCTATGGAAGCTATATGATATAGTAGTCCGATTTTCATACTATTAAAACTGAAATTCTGAAATAATGAAAAATAGCCATATCTCAAAAGTGATGAAAATACGTTGAAAAACAACTATGCTATAATTTTTTCTGTTAATTTCCCGATCGTTCCTATGGCAGCTATAAGATAAAGTCGTCCGATTTTCATAAAATTAAAAAGCGGACAAGGTTTAAATTTTGTTCTAAAAATTTGTCGAACATTTGTATAAGAGCTATATGACATAGTCCTCCGATCCAGCCCGTTCCGACATATATATCAGTGAGAGAGAGTATTTAGAAGACTATATGCTAAGTTTTATTTAGATAGTTTTAAAACTTAGCGACTAGTTTGCGGAGAATCGGGCGGACGGACAGACGGACGGACGGACGGACGGACAGACGGACATGGCTAGATCGACTCGGCTTTTTATGCTGATCAAGAACATATATAATTTCTAGGGTCGGATATGTCTCCTTCACTACGTTGCAAAATTCTGACTAAAATTATAATACCGTGCAAGGATATAAAAGGTCGTTAAAGAATTTTTATTAAATGTTTTTTATTTTACTACTTTTTAATTTTTATTCTTTTTTTCGCGAGGGGTCCCACTTCCACCTCCCGCCCTACCAACCGAGGGGCGCAAAGGTAAAAGAAGATAAATTAAAAATTAGTTACGAGAAAATTCTAAACGTATTAAGGCTATAAGTTTGGGTGATAATATCAGAGAGGCAGTTGTTATCAGCACATAAACCCCTAAAGGGTTACTGTACTTCAAGCTCCCGCATACAGTGATTTATTAATAATGGAATATGGGCTCTTGATCCTATCAGAATGCAAGAGGCTTGTATTGCTTTGGATAAAGGCTAAAACATCTTCTGATGTTTTATTAGGGGAGAGCCGTGAAACAAATAACTGTTTTCGCCTTACCAATTTCGGCCGGTAGTCCGGGCCTGACACAGGACTGGGGCTCTGAGTGGTCACTTTTTGGGACCCCCCTGGGGACAAAACGGAAATGGGAGGTACATTCAGATACCGAACCTTTCGTAGCACTCGATCTCCAAATTAGTGGAGTTTGTCCTGTGGTCGAGGGCTGTACCGAGGGAGGCTGCTGTTGAGAGCCTGCCACTGGTGGTTGGGATCCGCCTAGATGCTGCACACCAGTTGCGATTTTTTTGCGCCTTGGAGACTCATTTAATAGCTTCATGCTATTAAACTGAGTATCCAGCGCCAAGAGCATATCTTGAGTTTTTCGAAAACTCAATAACAACTTTATAATATATATAACTTTATAACTCGCTCGGTAAGACCGCGCATGGTTTGCCGCAAGAACGACATCATTTCCTTTTCCACCTCGCTGCATATGTCCGGGCGGCGACACCAATGCACTTGGCGTTTACAATGTTGTCACACAGCCAAAAGCTTATGGTGAGTTCGCCGTAAGTAATATTTTTCTTACAGGTTTCAGCAAAGCAGAAAATATTATGAGTTATTTAAACGACTTACCAATGTCCTTCAGTTTAAGAGAGGGCGCAAGTGATTAAATGCACCACCCTGGTGGTTTTCAGGGCAAATTCTACACAATCGAGAGCGCAAGAAAAACAAACACGTCAGTTCACTTTGGAGGAAGAATAGAATATATACGTGGTAAGCTTCCTAAATTGTATTCTGATAGTGTCGCAATTGCTTCTCAAGTTATTGTGTTCACAGAAACCTGGTTATTCCGGAGATTCTGAGCTCCGAAGTATTCCCAGCTGTGTTCACTGTATGCCGGCTAGATCGGTCTATCATACGTGGGGAGAGGTCCTTAAAGCGGTCGACTGCACTCTCACGTCTGAATTAATAACTTTCGATAAGTGCAACGATGTTAAATTCATTTGCATGAATGTTAGTCAATGGTAGTTCCATTTTTGTTACATGTTCCTACATTCCTCCATTATCGGAACTTCCTATTTATTGGAACCATCTTTCCGCTATTCAGTTGGTCTCCAAAAGATTTTCGGATAGGGACCACTTGGTAGTTCTTGGTGATTTTAACATTCCAGGGGTTCGACAAATAAGTAGAAATCCACTTGATCAACATGAGCGGGAAGGCCAAAAGACAAAGTTATTAAACTTTTTTTATTTTATTTTTTTTTCGCGCGGGGTTCCGCTTCCACCTCCCGCCCAGCCGACCGAGGGGAGCAGCCGTGCGTACGTACGTACGGCACGAATCACGAACTAGATAGACGCGTTAAAATGAAAGAAAATAAACGAACGAGGAAAAATTTTAAGGAGGAGCTAATTCTACAAGTATTAAAGTTTTTATTATAGAAGGGTTATCACTTCGAAAAAAAAACAGTTCTTTTGTCCAGATTCAATACGGTTAATATGGACTCTGAATTGAGAACTCCAGATGCATGAACCAAACTCCAATATAGGGCGAAGTAACGAAGTAAAAAGGGTCTTCGTTATATAGGGGGAATCGAATTCCTTCGACGATCTCTTAATAAAACCGAGCATGCCTTTGGCTTTATTAACCATGCACAAAATATGTTTAGAGAACGAAAGTATAGGGTCTAAGCGAACGCCTAAATCAAGAGATATTCTTTCAAGAGCGCAATCATTTAGCATATAAGTGGCAAACTGGGGAGTGACACGTGGAAATATCATCAGCTTGCAATTAGAGCTATTGAGATGTAATAAATTAGCACGACACCATGCTTGAAAGTTATTAAGATCCGATTGCAGGTCTGACTGGCAAGAGCTGTCCTTATACTGCAAGCATAGTTTAACGTCATCAGCGTACATAAGTACTCTAGAGTTCATTAGAACCAGCGGGAGGTCATTGATAAACAAAGTAAATAGCAGCGGGCTGAGGTGGCTACCTTGTGGGACGCCAGAAGTGAATCTGAGGAATTTGGATAGAGCATTTTTAAACAGAACCTTTTGAGTTCTGTCACTCAAATAACTCAAAATCCATTTAAGAAGATCGTCTGGAAACCCGATTGAGTCAAGCTTCCTTACAAGAAGAGAGTGATTAACCGAGTCAAAAGCTTTACTGAAGTCTGTGTAAGTCTCGTCGGTTTGAAAGTTACGTTGGAAACCTCTAATAACGAAAGAGGTGAGTTCCAGGAGATTTGTAGTGGTCGGTCTGCATAAATGCTGCAAGTGGGGAGTAATTACATTCTCGAAAAGTTTTGGAATTGCCGACAACTTACAGATTCCTCTGTAGTTGCTGGCGTCCGATTTGCTACCGTTTTTGTGGAGAGGAATGATAAATGATTCCTTCTAAATAAGGGGAAATTCTGAGGTTTCTAAGGATAAGCTAAACAATTTCAGAAGAAGATTGCACAGAGCCCCAGCACAATACCTGAGCACGCAGCCTGGTATTCCATCTGTTTTACACGATGAAGATCCGAACTAAGGGAGCTTTCGTTTAAAATAGGACTGAAAATCAGGTTCGACCTGGGCAAATCAAAGAGTAAGTCTGAGCTAAGCTATTTGAGGAAGAATAAGTAGTTTTGAAAAAGTCGGCAAAGAGATCGGCGATGATCAGAGTTTGCTGTAGTGTTATTAAAAGAAAGCAAGGAAGGATATAGATTTGGTTTTCGTTTAGTATTAAAAAAGTTATAAAACTGTTTCGGGTCGTGCGTGAACTGAACCCAACAGCGAGTTACATAACTTTTATAACACTGTGCGTTAAGCACTAAGATACCTTGAATGAACAGTTGGAGAACAAGTACGTTAATAACTATTATAAAGCCTAGACTAAACTTTTTTTGGTGTGTCAGCTCCTTAGTGAACCAAGGTGCTTTACTAGAAACCGACGGATAGGTTAACGGAACACACGATGCAAAAAACGCATTCATGGCACTGTACAAAATATCCACGGCGGACGCCATGTCAGTGCACATGTAGAGATCAGACCAATTAAATTCAGAAATTAAGATATATAGCCTTTGAAAGTTTGCTTTGCGAAAGCAGCGAACTTTAGGAGCTGAGCGACTCAGATCAGGTTTGGTCTTTACGACAGTCCCCAAATCGATGGTCACTTCCAAAGTAGGATGGTAAGGGTCTTCAAGAAGCATCAATGGATCAACTCTTGTTAAGTAAGCGACTTAAATGCCGCAGTTTGGAGGACATTAGACATACCATCTGATGACCAACGAGCTCCATATTGAAGCCTCCTAGAATTATTAGTTGGTCTCTATCTGAAAGCATGTTAGAAACAGCCTGAATTGCCGAAATATGTTTCCATTAAATAGGCTCTTCAGCAGATGGAGAAACGATAGTTTTACACAGATAAATTTAATACCTGTGAGATCGTCAATTTAAACCAGTTCGGAAATAAGGCTGGAGTCAACGGCAATTAAAATTCCACCTCCTCGCTGGAGGTGGAAGTTGTGTACTTACTTGTGAAAATTTCGGAGCAGAGAATATCCGGCTTTAACCAGGATTCGGCAAACACAATCACCTGGGATGAAAACGAAAAACTATCAGAATACAATTTCGAGAGCTTGCTGCGTAAGCCTCTAGTATTCTGAAAGGAAAGTAGGAGGGAGGTGTTTAGTTTATTGGCACTGCCGTGACACCCGCGGCCGATGTGGTTTGTGAAAGCCTTGAAGGTCGTTTTTTCTTTATTTTACCTTGTACTCCTTGACTACAGCGTGCTCGGGCCAGAAGTCACCAGAACAAATTGTGTCAATTGTGTGAGGGAGATACTTATCTTAAGCGATGAGATGTCTCTGGGGTATACAAATTTGAATTTTTTCACTTCCACATTTTTGGCTTGTTTTTTGCTCAGTATTTGAGCTAGTACATCTTCCGATGCGAGGTCAGGGGCAAGCCGAGAAACAAATATTGTTTTTAATGGTGGAATAGCGGTGAGGGTCTTTGGTAACGCAACATTACCGACTTCATCCAGTGGTCCGGCCATTTTTTTCCCCCTGCGGGATAGCTCACATTTTTTTTAAGTCTGCGGTGTCAGAGATTGAGACATCGCTGCGGACTTAACGGTTAAACTGGCAGAGCTACTGCCATTTCTATCCCGGCACATTCGATTGCCGAATCTTTAGCCGTTCCAGATTTCAACACAATTGGAGTTGGTGTCGGTGTCGGGGGCTGGGCCGAGGGGTTATGCCAAATCTTGGGTTGCTGGGGCTCGCCCACCCAGTCGGACTTTTCCCTAAGAAAGTAGTACTATTTATTGATATCTAGAATAAAAACTCACGAAAGGAAAAGGATTGATAGGATATATTCAGATTTATTGTTTTATTCTTTTCAAGCGCAACACCACAACCACTCACTAGTAATACTGCAGCAAAAGAGAAGGAGGATATTCAAATGAGACCAGACTATTACAATGTCAAAAATACTGTTTAGAGATACCAGATCTTATAACTTAAAAGATACTAGATGTTATTTTTGTATATGGGATATTCAACACTATTTTCTCATAGAAACGGGGGAAGGTAGTCCTACCCTCTTATATAAAAGTCTAATTCGCTTTTCTACATGCGTGGCCGGGGTAATTCGTGTACTTTGCCTCCCGCCGTCGCTGCTCGGGTGAGGAAGAAATTCTTGCCTTTTGAAGAAATTCTTCCTCCCCAGAGCGTATAAAAATCGGATATTGGAAGAAATTCTTCCTCCCTCACAAAATAAAAAAGTATAGAATTTTTTTCAAATAATTTTGATTTTTATTTTTAATTATATTAATCCTATTAGGAACAACGATACATATTTTTATCCATTACTTGGCCTTGTGTACTCTTGAAGGCGTCGCGCACATTATTTACATATGTACAAAAGAAAGCAAAAGAAGCTTTTGACTTTCATAGCGAACGGTCGTGTTTTTGTTTTGCGCTCCGAACTTTTGTGTTGTTTTGCATTTAAACCACCGGGGTCCAAATTTTAAATTGTTAAAATACAATTCGTAATTTTGCCGTTTCGCTACGCGAGTGCATGTGCATGTGGCTTTCAGTGTTTAATTAATATATATATAATGAATCACCTTTAGTTTTTGTGTTTTTGCGTTTTCTTATCCCCTCTTTGTGTTGTCCCGTTTATTTGCTTCTAGCAGCAGCACTTAACCGGCTCCAAAGCTTTCGTGTTTCTCTTCTCACCCACGCTTACGCTCCCGCTCTCTTGTTTTTTTTTTTCGGTACTGCTTATCTGCGCACCGTGGTTAAAGACTAGTGAAAATGGTTCCAAATATGATTTGTGATATTAAAGGCTGCCAAAAGGAGGTTTTGGCAGATCAGCCCAGCCTTTACTGCTGGCTTTGCGATGCGGTCGTTCACGCTAAGTGTCTAGGCTTAACGGGCCGTATCGCTGACGCAATTTCGGCCAAAAAAGGCTTGCGCTATTGTTGCCTATCCGTCGGTTTCTAGTAAACCACCTTGGTTCACCAAAGAGCTGATACGCCTAAAAAACGTTAAGTCTAGGCTTTATAATCGCCATAAACGCACCGGATCTCCTACTGTTCATTCAAGATATCTTAGTGCTCGGTCGAATTTCACCGTGCTTAACGCGCAATGTTATAAAAGTTATTTAACTAGTTGTAGGGTTCAGTTCACGCAGGACCCGAAACAGTTTTATAACTTTGTTAACACTAAGCAAAAAACCAATTTACATCCTTCATCGCTTTCGTTCAAGAACGCTACAGCAAACTCTGATCAGGCCATCGCCGATCTCTTTGCCGAGTTTTTCTTCATCTTCATCGTGTAAAACCAGTTTACTCACCGGGTCCCGATGGAATACCAGGCTGCGTGCTCAGGTATTGTGCCGGAGCTCTGTGCAATCCCCTTCTGAAATTGTTTACCTTACCTTTGGAAACCGCAGAATTTCCCCTTATTTGGAAGGAATCATTTATCATTCCTCTCCACAAAAAAGGTAGCAAATCGGACGCCAGCAACTATAGAGGAATCTCTAAGTTGTCGGAAATTCCAAAACTTTTCGAGAATGTAATTACTCCCCACTTGCAGCATTTATGCAGATCCGTAATTTCACCATGTCAGCATGGTTTTATGAGGCGAAGATCGACCACTACAAATCTCCTGGAACTCACCTCCTTCGTTATTAGAGGTTTCCAACGTAACTTACAAACCGACGTGATTTACACAGACTTCAGTAAAGCTTTTGACTCGGTTAATCACACTCTTCTTGTAAGGAAGCTTGACTTAATCGAGTTTCCTGTCGATCTTCTTAAATGGATTTTGAGCTATTTGAGTAACAGAACTCAAAAGGTTCTGTTTAAAAATTCACAGGTTAGGCACCTCGGCCCGCTGCTATTTACATTGTTTATCAATGACCTCCCGCTGGTTCTAACGAATTCTAGAGTACTTATGTACGCTGATGACGTTAAGGTATGCTTGCAGTATAAGGACAGCTCTTGCCAGTCAGACCTGCAATCGGATCTTAATAACTTTCAAGCATGGTGTCGTGCTAATTTCTTACATCTCAATAGTTCTAAATGCAAGCTGATGACATTTTCACGTGTCACTCCCCAGTCTGCCACATATATGCTAAATGATTCCGCTCTTGAAAGAATATCTCTTGTTGATTTTGTTTTTTTCCCTTATTATACCCTTGCAGGGTATTATAATTTCAGTCAGAAGTTTGCAACGCAGTGAAGGAGACCTTTCCGACCCTATAAAGTATATATATTCTTGATCAGCCTCAACAGCCGAGTCGATCTAGCCATGTCCGTCTGTCCGTCCGTCCGTCTGTCCGTCTGTCCGTTTCTACGCAAACTAGTCCCTCAGTTTTAAAGCTATCTGAATGAAACTTTGCATATAGTCTTCTATATACTCTTACTGCTATATATGTCGGAACGGGCCGGATCGGACGACTATATCATATAGCTGTCATACAAACGTTCGATAAATTTTTGGAAAAAAAAATTATAACTTTGCTGTTTTTCAACATTTTTGCACCATTTTTTAGATATCGACTATATCTTATAGCTGCCATAGGAACGATCGGGAAATTAATAGGAAAAAAACTATAACTTCGTTGTTTTTCAACGTATTTTCATATACTTTGTGATATAAGCTTATTTTATTATTCTAGAATTTTGGTATAAATTTCATAAAAATCGGACAATTATATCATATAGCTGCCATAGAAGCGATCGGTAGATGTAGAGAAAATGTAAAGGTGTGAATGTAAAACTGTAACTGTCAAACTGTAAACATAATAAGTATAGGTAAAATCTAATGAAGTAATATCTGCAAGGGTATACAAACTTCGGCGTGCCGAAGTTAGCTTCCTTTCTTGTTTTTAATTGAATTATTCTAATTAACTTACCTTTCTTAGCCAACAGTAAAGTAATGGTAAGCGTTGCTGTTATCAATAACCAAATCAACGTTAACTCAGAGAGTACTGATTTTTTGTCGGTTTAATTTTTTTGCTTCAACATGCACCAGAACTTTTTCTTTAATTGTGCGACATTTTCGAACAGCTAATGAAATTTATAAGCCCTTGGATGTTTAAAATTCAAATTTATATCCAGTGATTTTTTTCAGTTTTTTTTTTTTTTTTTTTGTTTGCTATTGTATTTGTTTATTTCACTAAAATAAAACCCCTCATATATCTTATGTAGCTCAGCTAAATAATGTTTCCTAATCAATCAATTGTATTTTTTGTGCTTTTATACCAAATAGATTGTTAGTTTTTAATATTTAATGTTTTATAGCTATCGGAAAGAGGCATATATTTCGTTGATTCTGAACTGAAAATAATTGGCAAATCAATTAATTTTTATACCAATATGGCATCAATTAATACTTAAAGCTGCAAATTTTTTAATTGTGGTTTGAATTTATATAAACGTGGGAAGACATTATCTACGTGTATAATTTACGCGAAAATTTGGCTTTAACTTTATCTGATTTAATGCCCTTTATTTATGTTATTTTGTGATGTTAATAATATTATCCGTTGGAAATGGATTATGCAAATAAACATGCATTAAAGAAACTACATTAAACGCTACAATAAATAGAAAATATTTCTAAAAATTATGGTTAATAATTAAATTTATATTGTATGCCTTTGCAATGTGCAAGTGGATCATTAAAAATACATATCATCTTGAAGAAGCCTGTGCTGCCAAGAAGTGAGTATGTATTCGGATGATGTAATTAATGATTTTCTAAGCCAAGGATTGAGCCCAAGCCAGCTTCGATCTGGTCAAAAGGAGTTGAAAGATGGAGAAGCAGACTTAGATGATGCCGTGAATCGTGAAAGAAAAATTGGTGTCGCATAACAATTTAATAGGCAGCCAGTTTATATTAATTAACATTTTTCTTATTTTTCGTCAGTCACACAGCCACAGCCAGTGCCCAAGCTAAGTTCAATGATGAAGCAGGCTTAGATGAGGCTGTGAATCGTGACAGAGACACATGTGTCTCATAACAGGCCAGTACGTCTATTCTGATGTTAGTAAATCATTTGACTCTGTTAACCATTCTCTTCTTGTTCGGAAACTCGATTTCAAGGGATTTCCGATTAATCTACTTAATTGGATCTCAAGTTATCTGAATTGCAGGGAGCAAAAAGTCCTCTTTAGTAATAACATTTCTAACATTCTTGGTGTTAAACCTAGCGTCCCGCAAGGAAGTCATGTTTACATTATTTATCAATGATCTGCCCAAACTTTTGACTAACTCCAGAGTACTCATGTACGCTGACGACGCTAAACTTTGTGTGCAATATACGGACGCTGCTTGCCAGTCAGACTTACAAACATGGTGCCGTGTGAATTTACCATATTCAATTGGCAGATTTTAGGGGATATCATTTTTGTCTTGGGTAGATAATAGCACATTTGAAACGCATAAATATAAAGTTTACTCATCCAATGCGTCTTCTGTTTGCATCTGAAACTTCGTTACTTACCTGTTTATTTTGCGAAAATGTACTCTATTGCTTGCACTTTGACATCCAGCTTCTACATATGGTATATATTCAAAATGCTAGCCGGGTAGAATTCCACTTTTCTTTTATAACCCCGATCCAGGAATTTTCTTCTATTGCTTACACTTTAACCCCCACCCCCTGATTGGTTGACACCACCGCGTTTACCCATAATTTCTTTTAGGACAGGTAAGATTAAGTTAATTTGGGTTGTGCGAAAATATTAGGTAAAATGTTTTTATGATATTGATTCAATTTGCATTAGCAATGATTCACTATCCACGTTCAATTGTCTGGTCTGAAAATTGTCAAATAAATACATTAGAGCTTTTATACTATTGGTGGGTATTATAATTTTAGTAACAAGTTTGCAACACAGTGAAGGAGCCATTTCCGACCCTATAAAGTATATATAATCTTGACCAGCATCAACTGCCAAGTTCATTTAGCTATGTCCGTCTGTCCGTTTCTACGCAAACTAGTATATCAGTTTTAAAGCTATCTGAATGAAACTTTGCAGATAGTCTTCTGACTACTTTCACTAGTTTATAAGTCGGAACGGTCCGGTTCCAACACCAAAGACATCACACAACACCTTAACAAACATTATAGTGACAAGCTTTATAGTCTTCAATGACAAACTAGCCCATGATATAAACATATCTCACTTAACACCCCAACAAACTTAAACTTTAAACCACAAACCTCAACAGACAACAGCAAATAATAATTAATACGCTTCGACCAGGACACACACAAGCCACAATCGCCCATTACACAAAAGTTCACTAACAAATATTTGCCCTTTTCACAACACCTCAGCGATAGATATCCCGCACATTTTAATAGACTGCACTGCACTTTCCCAAATTAGAACCTTTTGCTTTTCCCACGAAAAACCCAATCCATCTTCAAGCGAATGCAACTGCAGAAAACTCCAACAAAATCATATACTTTTTACACAAAACCAATCTCATATTAAATTAAATTCAATTAAGTGTTGTGTTATTTATAACTATAACATTTAACATAAACACTTCTTTTTGTTAATACAAAGTCGAGCGGTAGGCCACAGCAGCCAATACTCATTAATTTTAGTTAACTTTTAGTTTTAACTATTTGTTAGCATTATATAAATAAATAAATAAATAGAAGAAAATAATTGCAAGAAAGTTTTTTTTACCGATTATATCGAATTAATGCTTAATGCTTGCAAAAAGTAGACGCAGTGGATGAGTAAACTATTTATGCTCTTCAGAAGCATTCCGGTATGGCGTTCTCAAAATTCTGACAACAAATAATGAAGGTTGCTCGAAAGATTTATATCCCATTCTCTTTTAGCCTTATACATGGTGATAATGTTTTAATTGCAAACGCGTGGACTTACAATTGTCAGAAAATATAATATATTTGAGTAATGGTTGTAATGTATCGCCTTGTATTTTTTGAAAAGGGGAATACTTCTGGCGCTTTGAATTCGGGCAGAAATCGGTTAAATTGTTCAAAAATATACAACAAATTACTGTTAATAACCATAATTCTTAATTCGTTTATATGTAAAAAAAACTTGCTGTTCCAAGCTGTGGCTTTTCAGTCAGTTAGACGACATTTTCAGCGATCTAGGAGTCGTGGAATGACTGAATATATCGTATAAGCAATTTTTATAGGAACATCTGTTATTCAGTCGTATAGAAAACCCCTGATTGCTTGCACAAAAATAACCTAGAGAAGTCTTTGCTGATGTAAATAAATATTGGGGTTCAACAAGAAAATCGAATGTGACTAGTTCTTGTGATAAACGTGCATTGATTTGTTCCCGATTTTAAGAGCGGACGTCAATTAAATTGTTTTAATGCCCCGGACATAAAGGATAATGGAAAGGAATGATAATAAACCTTTTTTTTTCTGTAAGATGACGGGCTTTGGTATCATTATTTATGTGTCCCAGTAGCCGAGACTTATGATACCGTTTTAAAGCTTACAGATGACCTCAATAGCACAGTTTAGATCAATTGTAATTTTTTGAGGTCATCCCTGAAGACTTTTTCGGTTTTAGCAACTTGATAATCTTTGTGATCTTGTTCGGACGAAACGATGTTGGCGTAGATCTGTTTTAGATTGGATTTGCGGTAAGCTTAGATTAGGGTTAGCCCTCTCATAGGGATGCTTTGCACTGGGTGGCTATAATTCCTCTCGGCATCTGGCTTCAGAGCCCGGTTTAGCTTGAGAGTGGATTCATTAAAACATTGTTTTGAGAACGTTTTTTTGCAACATCGTCGCCCCTTTTTTACAACAAGTTGTTCAATTAGAGGGTGGTTTTTGAATTTGCTTATGTTGAGATGTTAGATCTAGGCTGCTGTAGCGCCTACCTCTTCCAGAGCGACGGTAGAGCAGTCAATATCCGCTTCGATTTTAAGCGAGGGGATTAGCTTAATGAGGAATCTCATATACTTTTTGTATTTCATTCAGTTAGATCTGTGCCCCGTCAACTTGTAGGGGTGATCGGTAGTTTCTGGGCTTTAATAAAGGCTTATTAACAATGTCAAGTGGTCTGATGAAAGATCCGGAAAGGTCTTGACGCTTATTAAAATCGTGGGATGTTCAAATTAGATCTGGTAATTGTTTGAGGTCTGCTGGCCAATATGTGGGGCTACCAGGCCAAACGTAGTCAAATTAACTACTTACAACTTTAAGTTCGTTATTTATTTGTTTTTTCTTGGGAGTCACGAGGCGTGATCCCCAGTGGGGACGCTTGGCGTTCTAATGAAACGATCCCCAATGAGTTGTAGAAATCTATGAAGTGACCTTCAGAGATTTTAAAGCTAAATGAGCAGTAGACAGCGTTAACGCAAGGGTTTGCCGTTGCCTGACTCGACTTTTATAGGCGGAGCTTGCAAGGAATTTATAGTATACCTCTGGTAAAAATGGTGTTGATGGGTTCTTTGATTCGGATGCCGGTTCCGCCGTGGGCTTTACCATCCGGATGATCTGTTTTTTTTTGCATTGTGTTTACCCCTGATTGCTGCATTGGCTCAGTCTTCAACGCAGCTGCATTGCATACGCTAATCACACAAATTCAGTATTCTTGACACTTAGATAAAAGATTTTATTTTTACACTTTTTGCTTTTATGTTTTGATTGGTTTCTTTGCCGCAAATAATATTAAATATTTTTCCTTTAATTTTGTCTTCTTGTATACAATTTTATTAATATGTATTATGGCTACCTGTTTTGCCATCGATTGTCCAAACGGCCCTAAGATCACACCGTGGCAGGCCACTGTTTTTTTGTTAGCTCTGCAACAATGTCGCTCACCCTGGATTTGTGCATCATTGATCGCTTACGTGATCACTCCGAATTGGACTGGTCGTGCCTGAAGTGCCTATATATGATATGATGACCTTTATAAGGTAAACTTATAAGGAGTTTCAGTCATTAGCGGCCGGTTTCAAGGAATTATCCAGTTGTTTTCAAATGGCGGAGTCCCACTTCAACACGCTCAAACTGATAAGTGACTAGAAAAGGAAAGGCTCTTTTTAATACCCTTTTGCATGTTCCAGACCCTGGGAGCCCCCTTACTTAGTTTAGCCCCCGTGAGAAAAACAGTGAGAAAACCATGGCCATAGCTGACGGCTCTGGCTTTGCTGCATCTGGACCTGGACGGACAACGGTATCCACTTCAGGACACGCAGCTTTGGTCTCCCCTACAGGTCTGCAGACTAGCAACGCTGACCAGGAATCCACGCCACAGGCTGCTGCCCCAAATGACACGAATAACACCATGTCAAAAAAAAAAAAAAACCCAAATACGCCCCACCTGGGTTACCTCTGGCCGTCCCAATTTCAGCACCGCCTACTAACTCTAGACAGCAACACTTAACGATTTTTGGAGTTGCTCAAAGAATTCCGGCCCCTAAAACATTTGTGTTTGTTCCTCGCCTTTATCCTAGCGCTTTTGAAAACTATGTGAAAACCCAATGGGCAGCAAAATACGTGATACATCTTTGTTTAACAGCGCGCTATCTGATGCACTATTTGCTAGGGTCCATGATACTTTAGTATAGCCTTTATATGCGATTGAATTCGTAAGGAAAAGTGAACTGGGAGGGGGGTGACTGAAAATGCGTTTGATAAACAAAGCACAGGGACTTTCAGGGATATGCGCGACGTGCGCCGAGATGTTTATTTGGCCGTGAGTAAATCGGTACTAATTACAAATAAGGGGACGACTGGAAGTCCGAAGAAAGAGGGGGATAGAGAGAGAGAGCGTACAGGATCTTTAGAGGCTTGCAGCGGAATCACATTGCCTCTAAAAATTATGCGCCTTTTGGCATGAAAAAGTAATCCTCGTGCTTGCGGGCTTAAGACTGCTTTAACTTGGCCTCAAAAAACTAAAAAAAAACTCGTTTTTTCTACATTTACATCTACAGCATTTACCCTTAATTTAAGACATTCATTCAACCATTGCACATTGGGATGAAATGCCTTTATTTTAGCCACAACCGTAATTTTAAAGCTAGAAAGTTGAAACTTGGAGAATTTGCTGCTTATATTATTTGTGAATTTCGGTTTTTTTTTTACACTGCCACTTTTCCTTGCCTGCCACCCACATAATAGAACTGCAGTATATTCATATAAAATTCATATTAATGTTGTTCTATTTGTTTCTTCATTTTTTTTATCCACAATTGTTAGAAATTTTTGTATTTTAATATTTTTGCATATTTTTTGCTTAATAAACGAAAACTTAAAAATAAGTAGATAAACTTGTATTAATATAAACGTTCTTTTCTAAATAAATCTAAATATACTTGTAAGGTCGCCTTCAACACTATATGTATACTTGGGCTGCATCTTCTGGTTTGGGGAGAAGCTAAAAGTGCAATAACTTGACTTGGCAATGAGTGTGATTTTGAACTCTTTTTTTGAGCGATGCTTGATAAGTAAGGATCAGAAGAATTCAAAGCTTTCTATAATAAATGCTAAGGCCTCATCAGCTGATAATGGTATAGGCTCTTTCAATGAAAGTTGTTGGCTTAATTTTGAACTGCCAGGACTATTTATTGTCGTATTTAAAATGTGAGAAATATCTTTATTTTTTCCTTCTTAGCATACATAGATGCTGCTTTAATAAGTAGATGTGTTGAATTTTCTTTTGCAAGTTCGGAAGCAAATCTTCTTTTAAGCCGTAAACTTCCTTCGTCATAAGAGACCCGAGGTCGTCCACCAAGATTACGATTACAATCATCTTTTGAACATAATATTAGCTCCGATGCCAGCTAACATTTTTTTCTTTGAAGCGACAAATATTTTTGTGTGCTTTGTTCAGCAGTCTTTTTATTTGAACAATAAAGTTTTTATTTTGTTTTTAATCATCTCCAAATCGTTTTCCGGAAAATCATTTGGAATTACTTCGACGCAAACCCAGTCAAAAGTAGCGATGACATTGCTATTATTATCCAGCCAAACTTCCAGTAAGTCACCTCGACGAATTGAAACCTTGCTCGCATCTGTTGAAATATCTAACCACCCCGCAAATTCCCGCAAATTATTTAAATGCTATCTGAAAATACACATAATAACACATACTACCACAATAGTTGTTATTTGAATCCTGTTGTATCTTGTTAGATATGCTCCAAGAAACACAAATATTTTAGAATTTATATATTTTAGAATCAACAAAACTAGTGTTTACGTATTTCATTAAAACATGACAAAACAAAAGCACATATAATTAAACACTTATACAGATATTTTCTACATACCATGTGAAACATTTTCCATTTTAAGGTATTTTAATTGGTCAAACTGTTTAAAAATACGAGAACGTCTTAGTTAAGAAACTTGTCTAATCAGCAAGCTTGCACGCACTACGTGGCAAGAACAGTTGACTTTCAAGGACTGGTGGAAGACAAGAGCTGCACAATAAAATACCAATTAAATATTTTTGATGTCTAGGGACATTTCTTAGCTTAAAATATCAGGTTGTTTGGTAATGACATACCGGTTTCTTTATTGATTTTTGACGACGATATTAACATAGTTAGCATTGTCCGATTTTAGTGCTTTATGTACCGTTGTCTTCGATGATTTTCTGCCATTCTGATGGTAACTTGTATATGCCTCTCCTAAAGAAGTCCTTGTCCCTACTGGCAAAAAATTCAGCGATTCGATTTTCACAATCCTCCCTTGAACTCAATTTTTGTCCATCGATGGACACAGATGGTAATCGCTTGGGGTAATGTCCGGAATATAAGGTGGATGCATTAACACTTCCCAATCAAGCTCCCGTAGCTTGTGACGCGACACCAAAGATGTATGGGGCCTGGCGTTGTCATGATTGAACACAACGCCCTTACGATTCACCATGGCTGGCCGCTTCTGTTCAAGTGCAATCTTCAATCTCTCTAGTTGTTTACAGTAGAGGTCAGAATTGATGGTTTGGCCATAGGGCAACACTTCATAATGGATAATTCCTCTGATATCCCACCATACACTCAGCAACACCTTCTGAGCCGTCAGTCCTGGCTTTGCCACCGTTTGAGACGACTCACCGTGCTTCGACCAAGATTTTTTATGCTTTATGTTGTCATATGTGATCCATTTTTCATCACCAGTGACTAACCAATCCAGAAATGAGTCGACTTTATTGCGGTGCAACAAAGATTCGCAGATTGATACACGGTTGAAAAGGGTTTTTTGGGATAACTTATGAGGCATCCTTACAGCGAGCTTTTTGTTAAATTTTTTGACTTTAAATTCCTATGGACTGTTTCTGTGCTTAGTTGCAGCTCCTCTGCGATGGTTCTAATAGTCACATGACGATCTCGATCCACCATTTCCATGATTTTATCCATATCTACGGTCACTGGTCGTCAGGAAGGCTTGGGTGTTTCGGTATGAAAATTGCCAAGCTCATGTAAACAATCTATATGTCATTTTAAAGGTGATACCAATACCTTTCAAACGATAATCAACATTGCCATGTACGATTATATTTGAAATTTGAATGTAAAAACCGGTATGTCATTACCAAACAACCTAAAAATTAAATTAACAACCTAAATTAAAAAAAATCGTTTTCATTAAAAAAAAATATTTTGACTTTGATACCCCGTAAAAAGGCGATTTTGTGGACGTGGCACATTATGCAGTACATATATATATTTTACAACAATTATCTGTCCGTTTAAAATGTAAACTTTAAATTATTAGTTTATCTTATTTGGTTCAAAATATATGATTTTTGCAACGCTAAATGAGAAAAGGCGCTACTGTGCGATAGTAGCGGCAGCAAAACAGCTGATCTCGAATATGGATTGTATTTGTATACAAGTTCAATCCAGAAAATCAGTTAACTAAATTTTATTTTCATCTGTATGTATGGTTATTTTATAATTTTATTATTAAATAAATATGCGAAATAACACAAATAATTGATTTAAATACATACAGAGTAACATATGTATATATATGTCGGAGAAAGAGTATTTTCTGGTTCTGCCATACCGATAGCACAGTCAGTCCCGATCGCGCCAAGAGCCAAATTCAAATGTGTCCACACTTCAGAATACCAGGGCTTTTATACTCATGCCACTTTTCCATTCTCTGTCCCTTTCTCTCTTGGGCGACCGGGCCTCACTCAACGGTTACGCCACTCTTTAAGAGAGCTGGCAATGCCGTCGCGCTACGAGTATAGCAGCAAGGAATTCCCAGAATCCCTGTCTTACCAGGAACCAATGTCGCAGCTGCGCATGCTCAGCGACAACCAAAAGTGAGCGCCAAATATCTTTAGCGTTCGTAGAATTCAAATTATTCTGAGATCTGCGACATATAATTATCTAATTCAATTGACCAATAAATTAATAATATATTATTATGATTCATACAGTATACAAAATTCATTTATAAATCAATAAGTATATAAAATTAAAGAGATGTTAAAATAAAAAATAAATTTAATAGCGAAATTGGCCTTCTTGAGGCCCGTTTGCACACAAACACCCGTCGGCGTCGCTGAATGCGTACAAGAGAACGGCTGGCTATAGAGCAGCGCTCGGCACGATCACAATCAAGCCAAAAGCGCAGTGAGTAACGGAGCAAAAACGACGTCGTGAGTTCCGTCTGTGTGAAGTTCACACTATACGTGTGCTGGCAGCGCTGCCGACAGAGGTTTTGCCAAACCCATGGGGTTGCGACGCGCCGACTACTGCTCTAGAGCGCTCTTTTCGCTGGCTTTTGAACAAAATTTAAGAAAGCCTGGAGCCAGTTCAAAAGCCAGCACGAAAAAATCGTGTGCAAAAAAATCGTATGGCGTTACTTATCTTATAGAATCTATTGTCCTTGGTTTTACCTAAGGGACTTACAAAAAAAAGTATGTGAACAAATATACTGCTCTAATGAACAAATTCTTACATAATAACTGTATCATTAGACGCCGAGTTGTCAACATCGTCTCACAAGATTGCAATTATTTTCTAAAACTAAACTACTTTTGAGCTGCAAAAGCAACTTAAATGAATTTGCTGTGTGTTAATTATAAAATTTGTTTGCATTAAAAAGGTAAAAAATAAATTTAAGGACTTTAACATAAATACAAGAGATGTGCATCAAGTTAGCAGGGCAACCTTGGATTTTAAAAATTGTATAAAACCATATATTTATTTTTATACCATAATTTGCCATTAATTATCCGTTTATTATTCTATCAGGCCTGTTCCAGTTTCCACTCGGAAGTGAATTTGATAACATTTGCGGATTTCCCTTTAACATAAGCGAATTTCCCTTGGTGATTTAAGGAAATTTTTTTTTAATTTCCCCTAAATTCCCAAACAAAATCAGCTGGTCGCTTTCAACAAAAGAGTTTGCCTTGTCTAAGATTTGCTAAAAGGGGCTGATCAGATTTTGGCCCGCTGTAGTCTCCAACTCATAGATAGTAATGAAGCACTAATTTAATTAATAAAATCGAAGGAATAAGCATTTACGTCTGGAAATAAACATTTTGAAATATTTGTAATTGCAATCAGCTGTTCTGGTCGCAAAATGCTCGAGAGTAGAGTTGCCGAGGGTTTAGAAAAAATTCCCTTCGCATAACACTTAGTTCAGTTTGTAGATTAAACTGGCTGGTATTTTAAACAAAAACACTTTTTCATATACTTTACCCTAATAGCACAGCTCTTTTAATTGTAAAACAACATAAAATGTAATTTTTCAAAATTTATCTTAAATATATGCCGTTTTTTTGAAACGCTGACAACCCTTAAATGGTCCCTCTCAAATACGACACAGCGGCGGCGGATTGCAATAATCTTGAAGGTTAGAATCGAACCGATTTTAAGGTGCACCCAGAAAATAATTATTTTTAAATCAAGTATGTTAGTATTAATTAATTCAATTATGCAATAATGTTCCCAAAACTTCAAGGAATAAAATAGAATTAACATGTGTAATTTTCATAATCGCATTGTATTTTAAAATAATTAATTTCTGATTTTGCGGATTTGAATCCGCCGGCCCAATGGCACACGGAAAGTTTCCGTGCGTTTCTCCTGCAAATTAACAGAGACTTAACAGATACGAATCCGTAAGAATTTTTCGGACGTGAATACTAGAACAGGTCAGGGAAATCCGAATCCGAATAAATTTTTGCGGAAGTGGAAACTAGAACAGGCCTGTATAACTATATGTTTAAAAAAAAAAAAAAACTTGAGCAACAAAATTAGTTCTTTCACAAATAATTAACGGCAAATTAGGAGAAAAAAAAATTTGGAAGTGTTCAAGTTTGCAGAAGTTGCCCTGCTAACTTGATATCAAGTTGGGAGGACATAAAAAAAAAAGGATAACAAATTGAACGGCAAATTTTTTTTTTTTCTCGAATAATTAACGGCAAATTAATGTAGTATCAAAATTTTGAAAATCCAAAGTTGCCCTGCTAACTTAATGCACATATACAAAAGAGCACTTGGACGAGGACTCCAGAAATGCATAATTATATGATGCAATTTGTGACCTTTGTTATTGTTTCGCTTGGTCACTTCGATTCGCATTATAACAATTCGAGCAATATAACACATATAGTTTGTGTCCATCGGTCGTTGCTCCTCCCAGAAATTTAATTGGTTCAAGGGTAACTTCTGCAAGAGATTACAACCCGGTCCCAAAGTAGAACGATAGAGGATAATGCTGCATTACGTATTTGGTTTAATATTAACATATCGCTGTCGGTTACTAAGTAATTTCCCAATTTGCTGTGCTGCACAATATTCTTCCTCTTAAATCGCCAAGGAAAGTATGCACAGTTCAAGTAGAGGTGGAGAAACATCGATGTTCAGGGACATCGATGTTTTCGATGTTTTTGGCGAAAAACATCGATGAAACATCGATGTTTTAAATAAAAAAATTAGCAATTATTTTAGTGTTTTTGAACTTTATTTTAATTTGTAATATTAAAAAAAAAAAGTCAAATTTTTAACAAAAATATCATTTTTTTTAATCAGTTGTTAAATTAAAGAGAAAACAAAAAACAAATTAAAATAAAACTTCATGATATTCATGTTCCACTTCTTTGGTATATAGTTTCTTTTTCTTAGTTTGTAAATAAGAACTAAAAACAAAAACAAATTTAATATCAATGTTTCAATATATACATGGTCCAAAGAAAATAATAGTTTTTTAGGATATTGCTATCACGAACTCTAGTATATATATTTACACATTTTTATACGCTTGCAGGGTATTATAATTTCAGTCAGAAGTTTGCAACGCAGTGAAGGAGACGTTTCAGTCCCTATAAAGTATATATATTCTTGATCAGCATCAACAGCCGAGTCGATCTAGCCATGTCCGTCTGTCCGTCTGTCCGTCCGTCTGTCCGTTTCTACGCAAACTAGTCCCTCAGTTTTAAAGCTATCTGAATGAAATTTTGCATATAGTCTTCTATATACTCTCACTGCTATATATGTCGGAACGGGCCGGATCGGACGACTATATCATATAGCTGCCATACAAATGTTCAATAAATTTTTAGAAAAAAAATTATAACTTTGCTGTTTTTCAACATTTTTGCACCATTTTTTAGATATAGTCATTTTATATTATTTCTGAATTTTGGTAAAAATTTTATGAAAATCAGACGACTATATGATATAGCTGCCATAGGAACGAACGGGAAATTATTAGGAAAAAAATTATTGCTTCGTTGTTTTTCAACGTATTTTTATCTACTTTGGAATATAAGCTTTTTTTATTATTCTAGAATTTTGGTATAAATTTCATAAAAATCGGA